>ML286054.1:0-44475 GCA_005239495.1 Nicotiana undulata
AGGTTCATAGGTGCTATGAGTCATAAGCGAGTTTAGTAGAGTCTTGCGGATCGGTACGGAGACATCTATATTATCTTCAAGAGGCTACGGAACTATTAGGACAATTTCACTTCCTTCATTCCTATCGTGCGAGTTCATTGATTTTGAAGTTTGAAATTTTCGTTCCATTCTCTCACCGATGGTGAGGACACGAACTGCGGTACCTGATGATGTTACCCGAAGCAAGTGTCGCAAGGGTCAGAGACAGAGGCCGACGAGGAGCACGTGCCACAGTCATGATGCCTGTCAGAGCAGTTATAGAGGAGCTGCCAGCAGTTCTAGTTGAGGGAAACAGGTACTGGAGGTACATGTTGTTGCCCCAGACTTCAGGAGGCCTGGGCATAGTTTTTTGAGTATAATTGGTACATTGACTCAGGTTGGGTTGATTTTAGTGTACCAGTTGCTTCAAAGATCAGGGGAGGAGTTCAGACTCCCACCGTCCACACTCCAGAGCAGTGAAATCATATTGGTCAGGTTCCAGTTGTCATGGCAGCACGACATGTGGTTTCAGTTCAGCCCGTGGTTAGGGCAGTAGCATCGGAGGAAGAATACCTTGGACTTGAGAGGTACAGGAAGTACCACCCTTCTACCTTTCAGCGGATTGACGGCAGATGGTGCCCAGGGTTTTCTGGAGGAGTGTCACTATATTCTTCGTACTTCGGGTGTTGCGAAGAAGAGCGGGATTATTTTTGTCATGTCTCCGGTTCAGAGTAGTGGGTTGATCAGTGGTGACGGCATATGAGCTGGGGTAACCTGGCCGAGTTAGCTTCACTAGCATGGATTCAGTTTTCGGAGATGTTTGAGGGAGGTTGCACTTCAGTTCCTTGGAGATGTTCGGCGCGCAGAGTTTGAGCAGTTGCGTCAGGGCACCATGTCACTAAGGGAGTATGCCATTAGATTCAGTGAGTTTGCCAGACATGCACCTCGTTTGGTCGCTTCGGTTAGGAGATGAGTCTGTGGAGTCATTAAGAGATTCAGATATGATATTCGGTTCAGCGGGGCTCGAAAATTAAAGTAGGATGCCTCGTAGACCGGAGTAATCTACTGTTCCTTAACATGGAACCAAGGTACGTCATGGTAGAGAATTTTGGGACAACCATTTCAGTTTGCATTACCAACTTCGCATGGGGGATTTTCAGGTACTCATGGGACTCAGAGGATCTGTATTGTGTGTTTTCCACAGCCACGTCGGCAGAGAGATTGTTTTCAGTATGGAGTTGTTAGTCACAGGGTGAGAGATTGTTCCAGGGTTCAGGTAAGTGCGCTATGGAAGGGTATTCAGATGAGTAGAAGGGCGCCCAAGAGGGAGAGACCGGCCCGTTGATGTGTTTCATATAGTAGGCTAGAGGCCGTTGTGCCAGGTATTATCACGGAGATATGTTTTGATGTATTACAGAGGGGCACCAATTGTGTTTAACTATAGTCCTGTTGGTCAGGACGAGTTTCCCCTATTTGTCGTTTCATTTATGAGTGAGTTCCATGTTTTGCACTCTGTTTTTGTGTTTGCTCCTGTTGGGAGATTCTATGAGTAGTAGCTCATGTCTATCGTTGTCTCATTCACCTTTGCTAGTGGTGAAATTAGAGGCGAGTCCTTTTTCATTATGGTGAGCTTTATATGTTTTTTTTTTCCTGAATATTTTATTTACGAGCTGTGATGTGATATTCCCTCGAGGTGTGAGTTCCTTCAGTATTATGACTTTTATCAGCTGAGATGGGTTAATGGGGAAATTCTATTGGTATGATATGTCTTCGGTATGTGATTCCGAGTTGAGGGTGAGGTCCTCGTGATATTTGTGATTCGATATTTTTAGACCGGGCTGAGTACCGTGGTGGAAACTTTTATCGGGATGGTATCCTTGTGATATGTTCATATGCTTTGCTTTTTCCTTGTTATATTGCTTGTGGTAATTCAGTATTGATAGAGAGTTGTGCCAATGGGCTTTTGTTTGATAGATCCTTTATATGCTTCTTTTTTCATATTCAGTCATTTCGTTATGCGTTTCCTTAGTTTAGTTTGCGAGATGTGTGCACGGTGGTGTTAGTTGTGGCTTGGTGATTCGGGTGTTTAATAATGAAGTCTTCGTGTTCATTGCATCATTATCAGTATTATGGGGTTTGGAAACAGTCCTTCCATATGTGGGGCCAATTGCCAATGTTGAGTTGATTTCAGGCAGTTATTGTGATCAAAAGTGCTATTTGAGCCTATCTGTGATGAGCTATATTGTGTGGTCGTGCCTTATGGGTGTAGACCAGGGTTGATGCATCTGGTTGAGGCTAATGCCGGATATGGATTTCGAAACAGGTCTCTTGAGAAATGAGTAGAAGGTAAGTAAGTGAGATATGAGGCTTATCGGTGGTGATGTGAGGGCTATGTTGCATTTGTGATTATTTTGTCAGGCTTATGTGGGTTTGGGTGACGTGGGATCACCCGCGGGTATGTGTTAGAAGTGTACAATCAGTGAGTGGAAGAGTTTGAGGTGAATCTTGGCACGTTCGAGGACGAACGTTTGTTTAAGAGGGGGAGAATGTAACGACCCGACAGGTCATTTTGAGAATTTAAACTCTGTTCGGGGGTGTAAGGTCATAAGAAGCCTCACCTTGGGTATATCTACCTGTGTGCGTGGTTAGATTCATTTACCGGATAATCCGGAGTCGAATTGGGAGAAATTTTTTAGTTTTAGAAGCTTAAGGGATGAAAGTTGACCAGAGGTTTGACTTTTGTGGAAACGACCTTGGAATGAGTTTCGGTTTCAACAGCTTCGTATGATGATTTTGGACTTAGGTGTGCGTCCGGAATTGGATTTGGAGGTCCGTAGAGTGATTTGAGGTAATTTGGCGAAAGTTAGAATTTCGGCGATTCCGGCCGATAGGTGAAATTTTGATATGGGGCTCGGAATGGAATTCTGAGAGTCGTTGTAGGTCCGTTGTGTTATTTGGGATTAGTCTGCAAAATTTCATGTCGTTCCGGGTTGATTTGATAGGTTTCGACGCGAGTCTTGATATTTGAAGTTTTGAAAATTTCTAAGTTTGATTTTTGGTTTGATTTGTCGTTTTAGTGTTATTTTATGTGTTTTGAAACCTCGAGCGAGTCCATGTTAGGTTATGTGACTTGTGTGTGTGTTTGGATGGGGTCTCGGGGGCCCCGGGTGTGTTTCGGATAGGTTTCAGGTCAATTCTTCCTCATTTTCCACTGCTGATTTCTGGTTTCCTTCTATGCGATCGCATAGATGAAGCCGCGATCGCATATAACTATTTTGGCCGCCCAGTTTTTTCTCAACGCGATCGCATCAAAGCATTCGCGGTCGCAGAAGTACTTTTTCCTCTTCATTGCGATCGCATCGCCTCTATTGCGTTCGCGTAGTAGAAATTAGGGGCTGGGGGCTGTTGGTCATTTCTTCTTCGCGTTCGCATCAGTGACCCCGCGTTCGCGTAAGTTCCTGCCCGTTGTTCATTATGTTCGCGTCATTTCCCTTGCGATCGCGCAGTGTTTTCCTGGCAGCCTCAATTTTCCTTCTCCGCGATCGCGATGCCTAAGGACCTGGGCAGAATATATATTTTCAAAATCGGGGTTTCACCATTTTAACACATTTTTAGTTCTAGAGCTCGGTTTTGGGCGATTCTTTGAAGGGTTTTCACACAATTCGAATGGGTAAGTTTTCTTTAACTAGAATTGATTATATTTCACGAATTAGTTCTTGTTTCTATCATTTAATTTGTGTTTTGGGTTGATGGAATTGTGGGTTTTTGAAAGAAAATTTCAAAAATGAAAATTTATGATTTGAATGACCAAATAATATCGGAATTGGATAAATTTAGTATGGGTGAACTCGTACCGGAATGGGTAATCGGAATTTGTAAAATTTGTCGGGTTTCGAAGTGCGGGCCCGGGGGTCAACTTTTGGGTCGATTTTTATAAATTAGTAAAGATGGAAACTTTATAATTCGGAATCATTCCTTATACGTGTTATGTGTATTTGAAGTTGTTTTAGTTGATTTTGAGCCGGCCGGAGGCCTTTCCGCCCGAGAAATTCATTTTTGAGTACCGGTTGGTCATCTTTGAGGTAAGTATCTTGCCTAACCTTGTGTGGGGGAACTCCTCTTTAGGGTTGAGTCTTCTTTGTTGACTGTAGTCCGTGTATGCGAGGTGACGAGTGTGTACTCGGACTTATTTGCTAATAGATTGACCTTTTAGGATTCGTAGGTCCTTGTGTTACCTGTGTATGAGTTGTAATTGTTATAATTGAATCCTTGGTTGTTTACTTCATCCTTTCCTGCTTAAATTAGAATTACTTGCTTTTGGATTCCTTCGTTGGCTGTTTGATCTTAATTGACTTAACTGAATATTTTACTGCTCTCACCTCCATGCTATATTTGCTTTCTAAAACTGCTCAATTGACTATATTAGTGTTATCTAGCTTTATAGTTGTTTAGTCGTAGTTAGAACATTCGTTCGCTAGAGTCAAGCATGCCCGTGAGTCTTACATTGTGAACTATATGACTTTTTATCTTATGTGCTACTTGGGTCTAATTGATGAATAATTATGTTGCTGATGTTTTCTTGATGTTGCCTATTATTGGGCCTTCGTTTGAGCTGAGTTTTATTCCGTAAAGTTAATTGCTTAGGCGAGATTGGTTATAGCTGTTTTTCCCTTGCCGGGATGGTATTTTTTTTCATTGTTGACTCCCTTGCCGGGATGATGTGTTTTCTATTATTGCTTTGCTTTTATGGTATTGGTTGCATTGTTGATTCCTTTGCTGGGACATTGTGATTTATTGTTCCTATAGTTGATGTGTTTCGTCGATTTGTTGTGTATTTATTTATCTATGCACGAGGGGACATTCCATGCCGAGTGTTTATTTATTTATTTATGCACGAGGGGACATTCCGTACCGATTGTTTATTATTTATCGCACGAGGGGACATGCCGTGATGATTGTTTATTATTTATCGCACGAGGGGACATGCCGTGCCGATTGTTTATTATTTATTGCAGAAGAGGACATTTCGTGCCGAGTGTTCATTTATTTATTTATGCATGAGGGGACATCCCGTGCCAAGTGATTATTTACTTTAGCACGAGGGGACATGCCGTGCACTTGTCTTTGCATTATACTTTTCCGTGTTCTTGTTTGATATCTACCGCATTTGTTTAAGAGCTAATATTCCGTTGTTTAAATCCGGATATGCGCATTGATCCCTTACTACATTTATTGACAAGACAAGTTTTGAGTACGAACTGAGTTCCGACAGATTTACCTTGAGGAGATTATGATTATGAGATTTTTCTGAAAAGGTATTATTGAAAAGTAATGTTTTTTGAAATGATTATATCTGAAGACTTTTACATCAAAAGTATATTTAAAAAGCACTAGTCTTGCATAAAATGATACTTGGAAGTCTTTATCTGGAAAGTATCTTTGGAAACTTCGTAATTTGAAAGAAAACTATGTTTTACGTAACCCTCTCTAGTACATATACTTATATATATTTTGGAGAAAGTATGTTTTCAAAGGAAATTTTTCTACCTAAAAATGATTTTATTAGCAAATCTTTTCATATGATCTGTTGTTTGAGGGTTCCCACCAGTTTATGAAATTTAATGGCTAAGGCTCAATGTGAATAAATAGATGCAGAGTTGAGTTGTGGGGTTCTCTATTGCATTGTGTTTTCTTCGGGTTTGGTTTGTTTTGCTATCCATCTTCCTGTGTAATTTATGTTATTTCGTGGTTATTTTTCTGTAATTTTCCTTCCGCATTATATTGTCATTGTTGTAAATTATCCTGTAAATTCTTAGATAGATGTAGTGTTCGGTTACTTCTATATTCATGTTAATTATTTTTGTAGACCGGTGGTGTCTTGACTAGTCCTCGTCACTACTCCACTGAGGTTAGTCTTGATACTTACTGGGCACCACTGTGGTGTGCTCATACTACTCTGATGATTGCTGAGGAGACTCAAGGTAACCTGTTGCTGCGTTCGCATGCTTCAGAGTCATCTTCCTTGTATTATTATTCATACACTGTCACATTTATTTCCAAAACAGTTGTATTTAGAAGTCGTACGAGATTCGTAGAGTTTATGACTTGTATTACCGGATTTGGAAAAACATTGTAAATTCGGTCAAGGTTTTTATATCTAGACTGTTAGTGTTCCTTTACTTATTATTGTTATTATTAATTGTTAGGCTTACCTAGTCTCTAGGACTAGGTGCCATCACGATACCCAACAGAGGGAAAATTTGGGTCGTGACAGTTATTGTCACGACCCCAAATCTTAACAGGTCGTCATGGCGCCTATCGTGGAACTAGGCTAGCCAACCATCACCTAACTACACATTTGTTTTAATATAATTCCTCAAAAATCATTAATAACCAGCAAATTGAGTATAATAAAAATTCCTCTAAGTCTTTAAGCAAGCATAATAAAAACTAACAGTCTAAACAAATCTCCCAGGACTGGAGTCAACCGATCAAGAGCATCTAATAATAAAACTAACACTGCTAATGTCATAAACAATGTCTCGGAATAAAATACTAATACTAATGAAGGAAGGGAAATGGAGAAGTTGTGGACGCTAGACAGCTACCTCGAAATCCTAAAGCTGATGACGCAAGTGACTACTGCTCAGAACCAGTACCTGGATCTGCACACAGAGGTGCATGGATAATGATGAGTACGCCAACTCAGTAGTAATAAAAATAAATCACAGTCTGAAGAATAAGAAACACACAACAACAAATACACAAATCCACAAAACAGTAAAATGCCAAGTCTCAATAAAGTGTACATAAGTTCGAAAACCAATTTTCATAAAATCCTTTAAAACAGGTATATTTTCCAATATTTCTCAGTAAACCTCTCAAAAATATCAGTATGAAAAATGAAGTGAATCATAATCAAAACTCATTAAAATATCATCATAAAACTGCCCTCGGGCCATACTCATCACTCATAAATATTCCCTCAGTACCTCACCATCATTCAGTAACAGTCACTCAACACCTCACAGTCACTCTAACCTCCCAATCACTTGTCACTCACACTTAGTAAGTACCTGCGCTCACTGGGGGTGTGTACCGACTCCGGAGGGGCTCCTATAGCCCAAGCGCTATAAACAAGCCAAATCATGGCATCAATCACTCTCAGGCACTCGGCCTCTCTCATATCATAACATCCTCACAATATCGGCCCTCGGCCTCACTCAGTCAGACACTCTCAACATGCCACCCGGGCCATAAATAATCAGGGTTCTTGACCCAAAACAATATTTCATTTCAAGAAATAATATCAATAAACTCAGAGTGTCAAAACAATTTATCAAGAAAGACTGAGTGTAAAATCATAATATAAAAAGTGAGGAAATACCAGGAAAATAGCCCCCAAGGGGTTTAAACAGATCGTCACTAGGCCCCAAACATGGCTTACAGTCCAAATATATTGAATCATAGTAATACTATAGAACATAGGCTTTAAAAGCAGTTTCGCAACTCAATAGTTGCCTAAAAAAGAACATATTTCAAAATTCCCAATTCGTGCATGCCCCACACTCGTCATCCAGTGTGTGCGTCACTCAAAATCCGTGAAAGGATGTAAAGTCCGGGGTTTCATACCCTCAGGACAGGATTTAAGGACATTACTTACCTCAAATTAGCCCGAAAAGCTACTTTGCAACAAGCTTGCCTCTCGAATCAACTTCTGAGTGCTCCAAATCTACCAAGTTCAGACTTTTCACATCAAATTATGCTAAGGGATGAATTCCAATCGAAAAATATTAATTTTAGCACAAAACCCGAAATTAGCCAAAACCCGACCCCCGGGCCCGCATCTTGGAACTCGACAAACTTTATACCAAAAAGATCCTCAGCATCTCACGAGTCCGTACATATAAAGAACTCTGAAATCGGAGTCCGTTTGACCCCTCAAATCATCCGTAAAAGGTCTCATAATCTCAAGCCCTAATTTCACCTCTTTCTACTGATTTTCCCCAATTAAACAATGTTAATTTAGTCCTTAATTACATATAATCGAGTTATGGGGTCCAAAATTCTTACCTCAATGAAGAACAATCGTTTTCCCTCTTCAAAATCGCTCCAAAATCTATATTCCCGTTAAAAAATGGTGGAAAAGTGGGCAAAGGTCGCAAATGGGTTATATTTATACTGCCTAGGTTTTTACCCTTCGCGAGCGCATAAGCACGATCGTGTTCGCATAAAGCATTTCCAACTGGCCCCAATTTCCTCTTCGTGATCGCGATCACATGCCCGCGAACGCACTGCCCAGCACCCCTAGACCTTCGCGAACGCATACCAGGCCCCTGAACGCATATACCAAATGGCCTGGGGTCCCTCAGATTGCTCTAACCCTACGCGAACGCACCTCCTTACCCGCGTTCGCGATGAACAACCCGCTCAAGCCTACGCATTCGCACCCCTTAACCGCGAACGCATAGAAGAAATTCCCCAACTCCCAACTTCCCTTATGCGAACGCGAGCCCCTCCGCGAACGCATAGGGTAAAATCCTTTTGCAGAAACACCAGAAAAACAACCTTCCTCTAAGGCCCGAAAATTTCTGTTAACCATCCGAAATCAACCCCGAGGCCCCCGGGACCTCAACCAAACCTACCAACATATTCCATAACATCATTCAAACTTAGTAGAGCCTTCGAAGTACCAAAAACAACATCAAAACACCAAAATCACCTCGAATTCAAGCCTATGAACTTTGAAATTTCTAAATTCCACCAACGATGCCGAAACTATCCAAAACACATCCGATTGACCTGAAATTTTGCAGACATATCTAAAATGACATTACAAACCTGTTCCAACTTCCGAAATTCCATTCCGACTCCGATATTCTATTTTCCACTACCGACCGGAAATCACCAAAAACTAACTCTCGCCAATTCAAGCCTAATTCTACACCGGACATCACAAAAATATTCCGAACACACTCCTAAGTCCCAAATCACCTAAAGAAGCTATCCGGACCATAAAATCTGCATTCTGAGATCGTTTACCAATAAGTCAACTCTCAATTGACTTTTTCAACTATAAAGCTATTTTTAGAGACTAAGTGACTCAATTCTCACTACAACCATTCCGAACCCGAGCCAATCGACTCTAACACATAATAAACATTATAACCAACCTATGACAAGGCAAAAACAGTAAATATAATTCAGGTTCTACGTAACGATCGACCGGGTCGTTACAATTATAATCATATAGTAAGAAATAGGAGCCTAGCTAGAAAGAGTGGGGATTAAGTTTTAGCTTATTTTGTTGCACTAGTTTATCTCTGGAACCTCCCTCCGTTCTGCTTTTTCCCCCTTTTTTTGTTTGATTTGTTATGTTTTGCTGAGTTTTCCTGTAGAATCAAAGCTGAGAACAGTGGTATGTAATCGTTGATATTGCCATTAATACAAGTTCATACGATTTTGGTACTCTCGTTGGCCTCCGCTACAAATGGGCGATGTTCCAAATACCCGACTGAAATCCCTTGATACAGATATGAAGTAAGTTCAAGCGCAACTTGTTGTTCACATAAAGAATTTTGAGACTATTTCAGCCACTCTACAAGACATCCTAGCCCATATTGGCCTTCTCTAGACTCAAAACCAACAACCCTCAATGAAAATCCCTTCCCTTTCAATTCCACCTTCTTCAACACCAATTTTTCAAGCCCCTATTTCCCAATATCCCTACACATTCCCCACCAGGACTCCTTCCAAATGTCCTCAAGAAATGTACAATACTTAGCCTTGAAAGATAGATGAAACAACAGAGATGATAGTTTCGGGAACAAGGTTACCGAGCACATCAATGACGTGATCAAAAAGCAGGAAAGTAAGATTATATTAAGATTTGTATAGAATGTAGTATAAGTTTAGCCAGAAAATTCGTCCCTTTTTCAATGATAATTGGGCTCACTATTTATAGTTGTGTCTAAGGAAGGAGGTCCTAGGATCGTTCCCTCCTTTAATGCAAATTCAGAGGGTCATTGATGAAGATGTAACGGTGAACATAAATGCCAAATTCTCTATAATGGGCCATCGCTCTTAATGTTGTAGAATATTCCTTATTAAATTCTACCGGAAGCAGAGCACTTAATACACATTTATGAACCTTATCCCTTCTGGTGACAAGCGAAATGGCTGTGTTCGATCTTCGGCCATCCCCGTCTTGGGTTCCACGTGTCTTTCCTTTCGACCACATGTCATATCATATTTCACCTTATACAGATAGTCCCCCTGCTTCTGGTGACATAACTTTGTGTTACCGGGAAGTTGGTAAAACACTCTTTTGGCGGGAATTATTATCACTCCCTCTGAATGTTTTTGACAGTTGATTAAATGCACACCTCTCCTCATTTAATGCCCCGAACATGCGTCATCCCAGGATTTAGCATATCTTTTGTCGGTTATCGAGGTAATCATGGCCACCAATTTAGCCGCCAAAATTTTACTTATACGCATCATTCTTTTCCTTTGCACATCATTATTCTCGAGCTTCTGATTTGCATCCTTGTTCTTCATCCTTTCTCTAATTCTCTTCAAGAAAAAACCTTTTCCATATTCTTATTCAATGGCTTATTCCTCCAAGCATGTCGGTTCTTCAAAGAGCAAGAACAAAGTCGAGGACTCTTGACATTGAAGAGAATTTCCCTAATGTTAACCCTCGTACATGGCTGTTAGTAGGTACCCTTTTTTCCATCCGTCCTTCCCGTATTCCTGTTGTGAAGGAAGAATGACGCTGCCATGAGTTAGATATCATTGCTCTTGATCTATCATAGAGAATGACCCTTCCCAAGGAAGTTTTTACATACTTTTACACGTATCCCTTTACTTTGGGTGTAATTTCTTTGAGTTGAAAGCTTGATTCCGTGATTGTGGAGTTTTGCATGCTACCATGTGTGTTTGGCACATGTAAGTCCTTCACTGTGGAGGACGGTCACCTGCCTTCAACATTTGTGCCAGGAGACTGGAGAAAAACTAACATTAGCTCGTATGATGAATCTCTACTACCCCAAAATTTTCCGTGGGGGTATGATAACCCTCTGCAAACGTGTTCATCATGCTCTATTGACTAGCATGGATGATGATAATGATCGTGGGTAGACAAAATGGTTCGTTGCAATTGCCACCAATAATATTATTTTGACAACGGCTTCGTCCTTTCTGGCCGCTTGAAATCGCACTCGTAAGATCTTTATTTAATATATTTTCTTTCACTAAATATTCTTCTATGGCGGTATCGACTCTTCACCCTTTGCATGTTTCAGCAACTCGATGGATCCCACCGGTGGTGGAAAGATTGGACCGATGGGTTCAGAAGATCTTGGACGTCACGACGCCCGAAACTCATTTGTGGAAAGAACTGGCCCTTAAATATGGGTGGAAGGACAAAAATCATGGTAATTTTAACTTATCTTGCTTTCATTCTTTTAGTCTATGGAGAACTTGGTCGAACCCTTCTGACCTGTTCACGAAATTAGGCCTACCTATGGGCTCTGTTACTGTCCCCAAGGAGGACGTCTTGGCTGATCCTGTTGATGCAGCAAGTCTACTTCAGGAGGCCCTTACTCGAACAGATATATCCGGGCCTGTTTTAGGCACAAACATTTCTTTATGGAGTCCCCTACCGGAGTATAAGCAACCAAAGAGAAGACGTTCCTCCGTGGCCGGGGAAAAGAATAAGAAGGAAAAGACTGATGCCGTCGAGTCATCTATGGTGGTGATGGTGACCGGTCTAGATACCGTGATGATTTGAGATGATGAAGAAGCTATTGATGAGAGATCTTCTCTACATAGAAGTTGACGATCCTCATCATCTCAATAAGATGCTCGACCTGTTGATATATTTACACCAACCGAGGACAATGTCTCGGCACTTCGGGGATAATCTGATTTGGTAGATAATGCTAACTCCCATTACCCCAATTGCTATTCCAGATACTGTGGGGCTGAGTACCAGATCCCTGCCGTCTTTGGTTGGCGAGCATCCATTCACCAACACTACATTTGATGCAACTTCTTCTCACCCTTCGACTCCATCAGCTTCATCTCCACTTTTACCAACACCAACAATTGTTACATCATTTCCAACTCTATCGACTCTTCCACCAGCAATTGCTACATCATCTCCATTGGCCTCACCTGACCATGGAGAGGTGTTCCTCTTCCCCAGTCCCCAGTTCATGGGAATTTGGGGCAAAATTATGCTGCCCCTTCTGAAGATCCACAAAGGAGGAGGAATATTACCTTTTCAGTCTCTGCCGGTTACAACCTGCTCTCCCGACCGGTAGAGCTTGCTAACTATCTGAAGCCTTTGGCTTCACAGAAAGAAGGGGAAAGATTCAAGCACTCTCGGGGGAGTGTTTGTTGAACAATTACATGCACAATGCCGCAGTGGTGCGTTCCTTCCTTACTTTGTTATTTCTTCTACTTTGTATGAATGTATTCTAAGTTTTACTTCTACTTGTTTTGTAGGCCAACTTTCTTGATTCTGAGGGACTTTAGAGGTTGATTCATGAGAAGGAGGAACTCATTTCTAAACAGAATCATCCTTTGGTGGAACGGGACCAAAATGTTCTCCGCCTCTCGAAACTGGAAACCAAAGCTACCGAGGTCGTTATTTTGGAGGCTCGTTTGTAGCAAAGCGAGCAAGAAGTGGTAACCCTTGGCCAAGAAATTGTCCCCTTGAGGGTTATATTTGATGAAGCCAAGGCCAAATGGGCTGAAGTCCAGGACCTCATTCTTGCTGCAACCGAGCGCGAGGCTGCTACTACCAAAAAAGTGTCTGACTTAGAAGCAGCCTTGAACTCCAAAATCGAAGAGCTTGATGATGTGAGGGATAAACATGACCAGTTAGAAGATAAGTACAAGAAAACTATTGAGCACAACAAGCTCTTTAGTTCTACCGTCCATGACATTAATGTTAGCCTTAGATATGTTAGGTCCGCCTTGGAAAGCCTTTCTGCCGAGGTTACCCAACTCAAAGAAGAACTTAAGAGATGAGCGGCTTCCCTCATTGTTGAAAAAACTTATGCTATGTAAATCATGAGGAGAAAAACCATGGAAGATGCCAAAGAAGGTATCATGGATTTTGACGCCGAAATTGCTAAGGCCCGAGAGCTTGAGTTGGCTGCTAAAACTGGACTCCCGACGCAGTCTGATGCTCCTGGTTCTTCTGGTTTCGCTTTGGAGTTTTCAGAAACTCAAGAGGGATCGGAGGGAGACGATGTTGAAGACCATACTAGGGAAAACATAGATCCATTGGCGGACCCACCTACTTTTCTCGGGGATGTGGACATTTCTCTTCATCCTGATTCCGGAGACACTGCAGTTTAGCTTTTCCTTTCTTTTTCCAATTTTGTACTTTTACCGTTTTGGTACGTTCTTGTAAATAAAGACATATTTTTGCTCAAGTATTGTTTGAGTTTTTGTTTCATTTGAATATCCATGCAAGTCTTTAACCTTTGCATTTGCTTAAGAATTTTGCACATGTTTTTATGTTCGCGCTTTACTATGTGTAGTCTCAGATGCATTTTTCTCGAAGCACTTTGGTTCCTAGCATTATCCCTTTTACGTGAGGGTTTCTATAAGTATTTACGCAAGTTTACTTTTTGTGTTCTTTTCCTATGTAACTTCGGGTGTATTTTCCCCGATGGCATTTTTGACTCTAGGCATAGATTCTTCCGGAACCAAACCTTTAACGTGAGGGTATTTATAAGAGAAGGCCCTCTTATGTTTACGGTGCTCTTGAAAAGGATGTCTCATGTTCATTACGGCACTAACATGTGAAGTACTTGTTTAAATTTCAAATGACAAAGTTAGCTCATCGTTCAAACAAGAAACAAGTTAAAAACAAAAGGATTTCATCTCATATAATTCCTTCTATTTTCAAAAGTACACAAACATTAATTATGCTAAAAAGAAATTGCCATTGCTTGTGGCTATCTTGTACAACTTGTTTCTATGGGACTAGTTGCGCAGTACCCGATCCCGATGATGTATTTTGTTTTCAAATTTTTGTTTCCCGGTTGACGTGGCAGTCAATGTTTCTGTATCCTCCATTCCCCCTCAGTGTTCGAATACGAAGAATGAGAACTGGAACACTGGAAGTCTTGTGCCTTTAAAGATTTCACCAATGCATTCCTAGATAATCCTTAACTCGGCAACATACCTTACTTCCCCTTAGGAATCCATGCTATCGAGAAAAAGACTATCTAACAATCCTCTAGTGGTTTGTGCTCGTAAACGGTCGGGTAACCTTTGTTCGGTAGCAAATTTAACTTCCTAGTGTGAATTTGCTATCAAACCAAAGATTATCTAACCATCCCCAAGTGGAATCTTGTTTGTTTGCCTTGCTATCGAAGGTCTTATTATTGTTGTCTTCGTAGTATGCTTTCTATTGCTGCCTCATTAAAAAACTTTCCAGAAAAAACCAATTAGGAAAAAAATTGAACAAAGGGAAAAAGAGCGCAACACATACTTTCTTGTTGAATAATGTTCATCAGCAATAATATCTTTTGAGGTGTGCCACGTTCCAGTTTCTAGGCAACTTGTCTACATTGTAGTTCTCCAACTCGTATGAACCTTTCCCGGTGATAGCTAAAATTTGGTAGGGACCTTCCCGCTTTGGACCTAACTTCCTCGCATTGCGCTCCCGGGTACTTTGGGTTACTTTCCTCAGAACCAAGTCTCCTACTTTGAAATAACGGAATTTGGCTCGTCGATTATAATATCGCTCCATTTTATGCTTTTGAGTTGCCATTCTTACTTGCGCCAAGTCCCTGCGTTCCTCGAGCAGTTCCAAGTTGATTAACATTGCTTCATTGTTCGATTCTTCATGTGCCCGAAAATATCTCAAAGTGGGTTCACGCACTTCCACCGGGATTAGGGCTTCAACACCGTACATGAGGGGAAAAGTAGTTTCTCCTGTACTCGATATGGCCGTTGTTCGGTAGGCCCATAGAACTTCGGTCAATTCTTTGGGTCATTTGACTTTCGCTTCTTCCAACCTTTTCTTGAGGTTTTGAATAATCACTTTTTTTGTTGATTCCGATTGACCTTTTGCGCTCGGATGATAAGGAGAAGATGTGATCTTATTTGTCTTCAAATATTCGAGGAACTTTGTAACTTTTGCACCGATAAACTATGGCCCATTTTCGCGTGCTATCTCTTTTGGTATTCCAAACCTGCAAATTATATTTTCCCATAGGAAATCGACCACTTCACGTTCTTCGATCTTCTTATAAGGACCTGCTTCCACCTATTTAGAAAAATAGTCTGTCAGAATTAAAAGAAACCTTACCTTTCCGGGATCCAGTCGTAGTGGTCCGATGATGTCCATCCCCATTCCATGAACGCCATGGGGATATAACTGAATGTAAGGGTTCTGCCATATACTAGTGGTGCGTAGCATACGTCACTTGTCACATTTTCGCACAAAGGTTTTGGCGTTTTGTTCTATGCGAGGCTAGTAATATCCTGCTCGTACCAACTTCAACACCAAAGAATCTACGCCCGAGTGATTGCCACATATCCCTTTGTGGACTTCACTCATGACATAATCAGCTTCTAACACTCCTAAGCATCGGGACAACGGGCCTTGGAAATATTTCTATACAATTGGCCTCTCTTGAAGCTATAACGTGCAGCTTTGGTGTGTAACGCCTGTGATGCTTTGGGGTCTTCGGGCAATTTCCTGTGCTCGAGATAGTCAATTATTTCATTTCTCCATCCCAGACCAGACTAGTTGAATTTACCTCATAGTAACCATTCGTATCTAGGACTGAGTTCATGAGTTTCACTATCGTCCCAGACTCCGATCCCTTTATTTTCATCGAAGATCCTAAGTTTTCTAATGCATCCGCTTCTACGTTATCCTCCCTCGGGATATGAGTAATTGACCACTCCCGGAATCGTGCCAAATGAGCCTGGAACTTTACCACATATTGTTGTATACGTGTTTATTTGGTATCAAAGATCTCGTGACCTGATTTACCACCAGTTGCGAGTCACATTGATTTCGATAATCTCGGAATCAAGATCCCAAGACAATTCAAGCCCTGCAATCAAAGCTTCATACTTTGCTTCACTGTTAGTTAAATGGATCGTTCTAATGGCTTGCCTTAAGGTTTCCTCTGAAGGCGTGATTAAGACTATTCCCAGTCCAGACCCTTTTACGTTGGAATCTCCATTTGTAAATAAGGTCCAGACCCCCGATGTCGATTCCGACACAATTACTACCTCCTTGGTTGCCAGAGGCAGTAGTCCCGGACTGAAATCGGCCACAAAGTCAACCAAGATTTACAACTTTTTTCTGTCCTTGTTTTATATTCTATGTCGAACTCACTCATTTCGAAGATCCATTTGGCCAATCTACACGAGAGCTCGGGTTTATGGAGGATGTTCCGCAAAGGGAAACTAGTCACCACAGTTATCGCGTGGCATTGAAAGTAGGGCCTTAACCTCCGAGCGGCGACTACGAGTGTTAAGGCCAGTTTTTTCAAATATGGGTAGCAAGTTTCTGCTCCCGCGAAAATTTTTCTAACGTAATAAATAGAAAATTGCGTACCTTCATCCTCTCGGATTAAAACCGCACTTACCGCAACTTCTGAAACTACGAGGTAGACTAACAATGTTTCACCGGCTTTTGGTTTTGAGAGAAATGTAGGGCTTGATAAGTAATTCTTCTGATCCCTAAGAGCCTTCTGTCACTTCAATGTCCATTCATTTTTTTTAGCAGTGTGAAGAAGCGATGACATTTTTTTGATGACAGGGAAATGAACCTGCTCAAAGTTGTTAATCTTCCCACGAGACTTTGGACTTCCTTTACGTTCGACAATTGATTTGGGATATCTTATATGGCCTTGATTTTGTCGGGGTTTACCTCAATTCCCCTTTGTGAGACCAGAAATCTCAGAAACTTACCAGAACTAACCCCGAACGCACACTTCTCGGGGTTAAGTTTCATGTTATGCTTCCTTAGGATGTCGAATGTTTCTTGAAAATGCTTAAGGTGGTCGCATGAATTCAAAGACTTAACGAGCATATAGCCAATATAAACTACATAGTCTTTCCTATTTGCTTGTCAAACATCTTATTTACGAGCCGTTGATAAGTGGCTCCGGCGTTTTCAAACCGAAGGGCATTACATTGTAACAATATGTACCAATTTTTTTATATAAACGAAGTCTTTTTCTGATCGTCCGGGTTCATCTTGATTTGGTTGTACCCGAAATAAGCATCAAGGAAACTCATTAACTCATGCCTGGCTGTGGCATCAATCATTTGATCGATATTTGGCAGTGGGAACGAGTCTTTAGAGCAAGCCTTATTAAGGTCTTTATAGTCTACACACATGCAAAATTTATTTTTCTTCTTACGAACTACTACTAATTGGCTAGCTAGTCCGGATATCTTGACTCTTAGACCAAACCGATATTAAGCAATCAGGTTACCTCTTCTTTGATGAATTTATTCCTGGCCTCGGCAATAGGGCATTTATTCTGTCTTACCGAAGGTAAGTTGGGATCCAAACTCAGCTTGTGCATGGATATTTCCATCGGGATACCTGTCATATCCTTGTGAGACCATGCAAAACAATCGGCATTAAATTTAAGAAATTCAATAAAACCAAACCTGAGCTCCGGGTGCAGTCTTGTCCCCAAATGGAATTTTCTTTCTAGGAATTCTTCGAATAATGCAACTTACTCCAGTTCCTCCGTCGTGGACTTCTTTGTGTCCGACTATTCTTGAACTTGGAAACATCTTGGCACCTGATAATGTTCTGACGACTCCGCTCCCGGGCTAATCTCTTCTAGCTCAGGAGTAGGTGTCGGTTTCTATAATTGCTATGTCGTGCACTCCTTCCCTTTTTATACTGGAAACCGAGAATGCACTCATCTCCCTTGCCGCCGGTTGATCACCTCTTATCTGCTTTATTCCTTCGGGCGTTGGAAACTTCAGCAACTGGTGATATGTTGAGGGTACAAGTTTCATCTCGTGTAACCATGGCCTTCCATGGATGATATTGTATCTTATGTCACCGTCTACTACTTAGAAGAGAGATGTTTTCATAACTCCTTCAGCGTTCGTGAGCAACAAAATCTCTCCCCAGGTCGTCACGCTCGCGAGGTTGAATCCAGTGAGGAGCTTTGTTGCCAGAATAATGCTTCCGGTGAGGTTAGCTCGCTCCAATACTCTCCATTGTATGATATTAGCCGAACTTCCTAGATACACTAGAACACGTTTAATCTTAAAATCCAACACATTTAAAGAAATTACCAGTGCATCGTTGTGCGGTAACAACAATCCGTCTGCGCCATCCTCCGTGAAAGTGATATCGTCTTCCCAGACTCTTTTACTATGAGTTATTGATACTTTCATTTTCATCGCTTCCGAAAGGTGGCCCCGTTAATCTCATTCCCTCCGAATATCATATTGATTGTTTGGCGTGAGGGTTCTTCTCCTGCTTTCGAAGGTCCCGCGTTTAGGGATGGCAATGGGGCGAGGCGGAGAGGGTTTAGGCCATTAGGCCTATGCGGGGCGGGCGGGTTCAAGATGAGGCGGGTGCGAGGCGGATTGAAATGGAAAATTTTCAATTCTAACGGTTACGGGTGGAAATCTATTTCTCCTGGTACACACTAAATACAAAACTGAAGTTGCATAATCTATTCTTTTTATTCAAAAATGTTTTATTTTTGCTTTTGTGGTGTTGTGATGAATTTTGTTTTTTGTCGGAGACTTTTGATCTGTGATGGTTTACACTAACCTCTAAGAAGTTCTAAGCACTTTGAATTTTTTTTAAATATTTTAATATTCATAACTATTAAAATTTCAGTACTTTTGAATTAGCGCTAAATATTTATTAAGCATTGCTTTAAATACTGTTACAATTATAGCGATATTGATTTTTAATGGTTGTTTTATATTTGTAATAGTTATTACTTATTGAGGAGGAAAGAAGTGATGATAGAATTCATGTATGCCAATCCACTGAATACATTATTATTATGTAGAGAGTGAATTCCGACAGGTTTTGATCTTTAATTAACCTCCTATTAACATTCCTTTTGTTTATTTTATTTTGTTATAAGTAAAGTTTATATCGTAAATGGGTAATTTACGTCTGAGTCTTTCATTGATGCTTTAACCTTGGAGAACTGGTGCCCTTAAAAAATTTAGTCTGTTTTTTTTTTCTCTTAATTTTTAATACTTAGTAAAATTAAATTTGACCTTGAGAATATTTTTTTGTCGAGGATCCTAAAATGTTAGCAGCAATATCGATCTTGAAAAGAAATTTAAGCAGTTGAATTTTTAATGTTTGATTGAGTATAAAAGTAATTAACATATGTATGGTATATATAAATGGATCATTATAGAAGATAAGTGTTCTGGTGATATTTTTGAATATTATGGTTCACAATCAATCTATAAATTAACTGAAAATAATAAATATGGCATAATAGTTTGAATATTATTATAAGAGAATGATTTCCTGTAATTATTAACAAAATCTTTTTTGTTAGACACACATTGTTTAGAAGGAAACAAAGCAAAAAAAAAAGCAAAGAATAAATACAGGGAAAAATAATAATAAAAGAAATACAGGAAAAAAAATAAAGAAGACTTGATGCGGGGCGGGGCGGGTTAGAAATAGATAAAAATACTATGTTGGGCGGGGCGAGTTGAAAGTTTTGCGGGTTCATCCAAACTTGCCCCCCACCCGCACCATTGCCATTCCTTCCCACGTTGTCTCTGTTACGATCATAATTGTTCTTAGATACTTGGTACATTATTTGTATTGACGTCCCTTTTGTCTGGGACGCTGCGTTTCATGCATGCATGTCCTGATAGACATCTAACCATCAAATCACACTCGCCACGTAACCATCTAGTCACAAAGCCCCATCAATAAGGACACAAACGGACATATAAGTCCCCAAATGCACGTGCTCACACAAACAATATCTCAACACTCCAGCCACAGATAAAATCTGGCCTCAAGTCCTCTAGACTGGCCCATTATCAATCTGCTAAAAATCACATCTCACCCATGGAAATCGCAAGCCGAGGATGCACAGTTGATACCGAGCACTCACGTGCGCATTCGAATACATGAAAGGAATTTCAAGAGTTACGCTTTTGGCCGAATAAGTGGATATGCACGACAAGAATTCAAGAATGTGAGATTTTTCCTAAGGGTTCTGCATCCTCTCGAAGATAAGTACAGACGTCTCCGTACTGATCTGCAAGACTCTACTAAACCTGCTCATGACCGGTGAGTCCTATGTAACCTAGTGCTCTGATACCAATTTGTCACGACCCCAAATCTAAACTAGTCGTGATGGCGCATATCGTGGAACTAGGCCAGCCAAATTAACACTCAAAACAAAAACAAAATGTCTTTCAGTTATATCATTACTAGACGGGTAATCCATACAAGTTTCGTTTAATCATTTTTAAGCAGATAAAGCTACACTGAATATTAAATACAACTCCAAGATCCTAGAGTCACTGGTCATGAGCATCTAAAGAAAATATACAAGTCTAGAAGATGTTACACTCTATAATACTAAGCAGGAGGAAGAAGGGTTGCGGACGCGTGCAGCTACCTCGCGAATCTCCGAGAAGTCTCTAGAACAGATGGACAACTCACTCTGCCCTAACACCTGGATCTGCACACAAGGTGCAGGGAGTAATGTGAGTACGCCAACTCAGTAGTTTTGAAAATAAATCAGGGCTGAGCAGTAAGAAACACATAAGGTGAAATCATCATTTCACAATAAGCACAGTCTTTCTTTCCAACAGTGTATACGTCAAATCATGACGCTTAAAAGCCAATTTCAGTAAAAATCCTATGAAGAGTGTAATTCCCAACAATTTCAGAAAAATGCTCAACAAGTTTAGTGTAAAAATGAAATGAATCATAAGTAGCCACTTGGGCAAAAACATGAATAATAAACTGCCCATCGGGCATACATCACTCAGAATCAGTCCCTCAACATGCCTCACAATCACTCATAATCAGCCCCTCGGGCAACCTCACAGTCACTCATGCCTCCCAATCACTCGTCACTCGGCACTCGCACTCAGTAGGTACCTTCGCTCACTGGGGGTGTACAGACTCCGGAGCCATCTTGTGGCATAAATCACTCAGGCTCTCGGCCTCTCACATATCATAATAATGTAACATGCTGCGACGTGCAGCCCGATCCATAATATCCTCACAATAATGGCACTTGACCTCACTCAGTCAAAAACTCTCAAATATGCCACTCGGGCCATCAATAAATGGGGTACTCGACCCAAAATAATATTTTATATCACAAGTAATGTAAACAAGTATGAGTCTCGAAAACAATTTAACATGAACTGACTGAGTGTAAATCATAATCACTATAGTGAGGAATATCATAAAATAGCCCCCAAGGGGTCTAAACAAGCCTACACAAGGCCTCAAACATGGATTACAACCCAAATATATCAATAGTATGGAAATATGGTTTATCATGTGATTTAAAAACAATTACGCAACTCAATAGTCGCCACAGGAAGGACCAAGTCCAAATCCCCAAATTTGTGCACTCCAAACACTCGTCATCCAGTGTGTGCGTCACTCCAAAACAAGGAGAAGATACTAATTTCGGGGTTTCATACCCTCAAGACAAGATTTAGAGTCATTACTTACCTCAAACCAGCCTGAAAAGCTACTCCGCAATACTCTTGCCCCTCAACTCGGCTCCCAAATGCTCCGAGTCTATCAAAATCAGATTAAAATCATCAAAATATGCTAGGGAGACAAAACCCATTCAAAAACTATAAACATTAGGCACAATTCCCGAAATTGGCCAAACCCGACCCCCGGGCCCATGTCTCGGAATTCGATAAAATTTACACCACAAGAATCCTCATCCACCCACGATTCTATACATACAAAGAACTCCAAAATTGGACTCCAAATGACCCCTCAAATTCCTATTTTAAAGTCTCTAAATCACAAGCCCTAATTACCCATTTTGCACTGATTGTCCCCAATTTTCACCACCAATAAGACCCTTAATCACACATAAATGAGTTTTAAGTCCAAAAACCTTACCTCAATGAAGAACTATCGATTTTCCTCTTCAAAAACCCTTCAAAAGCTTCAAACCCGCATGGAAATGGTGAAAGAATGCCCAAAATTCGCTAAGGACCCTTTATATATGATCTACCCAGGTATTTCCGCACCTGCGGTCCCAGGCGTGCACCTGCGCATCCGACTTAAGTCCCCAATTTTCGCACCTGCGGGCCTCTTCTAGACCCCGCGGGCTTGCAGGTGCGACCAGGCATCCGCAACTGTGCTCCTAGGCCAGGTCTCCCTCTTCCGCACCTGCGCAAGGTCTTCGCACATGCGGACCTCATGCCTACGGCCTTCCTTCCGCAGGTGCGACCACACCAGCAGTGGTGCACCAGCAGCAGCTTTGCTGAATTTTCCAACTCCAAACCTCCGTTAACCATGATCCCGAGGTCCTCGGTACCTCAACCAAACATACCAACACATCCCATAACCTCATTCAAACTTAGTCGAGCCTTCGAAACACCAAAAACAACGCAAAAACCCCAAAATCACATCAAATTCAAGCCTATGAACTTTGAAATTTCTAAACTTCACCAAGGATGCCGAAACCAACCAAAACACATCCGATTGACCTGAAAATTTGCACACATATCCAAAATGACAGTAATAACCTGCTCCAACTTTCAGAATTCGATTTCGACATCTATAGCCTATTTTCCATTGCCGACCGAAAATCGCCAAAAACCAACTTTCACCAATTCAAGCCTAATTCTACACCGGACATCAAAACCAAATTTTGAACACACTCCTAAGTCCCAAATCACCTACGAAGTTGTCCGAGCCATAAAATCCACATTCTGAGCTCATTTACCAAGAAGTCAACTCCCAATTGACTTTTCTAACTATAAGGCTAATTTAAGAGACTAAGTGTCTCAGTTCTCACCACGACCAATCCGAACTCGAACCAACCGACCAAACACATCATATTAAGGCTAATTAACACATGCCAAGGCTGAAACAGGGGGAACGGGGCTAAACTCTCGGAACGACCGACCGGGTCGTTACATTCTCCCCCACTTAAACATACGTTCGTCCTCGAACATGTCCAGAGTTGTTCCAATAACCATCAAAATTGCCGTGTAACCTACCATGCACGTACCTGGGGTGATCCCACGTCATATTATCCCATATAGGTCCAATAGCACAACACAATCGAAATTTCAAAATCCAATCTGACTCATAAACCTTAGAACTAAATTCCCACTTCTGAATTAATTTACAAGATCAAAATTCCACAACTTTAAACTGAATAAGTCTGAACACGCTGCATCAATCCATATCCGTAACCCAAGATGTAATCACATAATATATCGCATGACTCAAGCACTCATAGCGATAACTCCTAATCACAATAGCTGCCCAAAACAACCCAATACCGATACATAACCTCCTATCAAGCAATTCCTCACTCTAACACTTTCATATACTGCCGATGATGAAAGAAACACGTAGAAACTAGCAACCATTCGTCCGATCATCCAGTCATGGAGCTCCCCCTTTCTCCGACATTAACTATAGCAGATTTCTAAGCCAACTTCCGATATCATCCTTCCAACCATGTTGCATTCAAATCTGGTAGTATTCATTCTAGGCTCAATGACCTCTTCTCATCCAACACGACCACTCTGATGGCATGACGCATCAATACAATCCCAAGCCATAACTTGTGTAACTCGTGCACTCAATAGCAACATCCCAGGAACTCAAATCATAGAAAAGATTCACACGAGAGGACTATCCTGCCGTTAACAATTACCATCACAACACCATGCTGAGATACTGGCACACATCGTAAATCAAAGCACATGAATCTGACACCAAGGATCATACCTCCACATAACTCTGCTACAATGTGTGATCCCGTCCAAATGCTGGTCCACATGAAATACTCCAAGCCACCCTGCTCAAAATCTAACCATGCGCAATTCGACATCAAGTACTCCAAGTGCATTGCCATAACCACGGAAAATCGGACGATACCATGCCACACAAACCCAAAAGAACATAACCAATACATATCAATCCCGCAATACCTAATTACTCATCTTACTCAAATCCTGCTATAAAGTCCAATTAGAACCGCACCATATGTGCCTATAAACAACAATCACAGCTCCTCGCAACACCGAAGTGTAACTCATAGATCACTCCAAAACATGAATAAATTCAATGACAGTCAAATGGTACATCCCTTAACAATAGCAAATTCAGAGTCAACAATTCCGACCCGGTGTAGAACACACACCCATATTGGGCCTATCAATAACCTAGATCACTCTGGTCACCCACAACAGATAGATAACTCTCCAAAAGTTCACAATGACTTAATCATGACACATACTAACATCTGACTAGCTTTTCTCGCATCTTCACAATCCACAACAACAAAATAACCTGTTCATGAGAACTCCCAGTCTCAAAATCCATATGGGGCAGGAACCACCATATTTGATCCCAACTCTACCGCTCGAATATATAACACACCTCTTATACTCAATCATTTCATGAGGGATACTCCTATAATTCTTCTGTTGTCACCAAGCAACCTTGAATATCAACAATCAATCCAACAAAAGAGCACTGAAATACCAATGAAGTACCCTTAACTCAAACACATTGCCGTTTCAGAAATGTATACCCTCATCAAGCCGCCCAATAGTGATATCATCTACGTAGTCGTCTAAAACTATCGAAGATGTCTAAGAATCTCACACATGCAATTCTCAACTCTACACCACATACCGCATACACTACGCCATCCTATGATAAGTATAAGAACTTCATGATCCCTTCCGAGCCACAAACAACTACGCACCCAACTAACCAAAAACTTTACATTTGATCCCATCTAGAAGCAAAATCACTATACTTCACATGCTCCTCATGCCAGCAGAAAATACACATCTCTAACCGTGGTAGAAACCATCGGGAACTATCTGAATCCCATTGGTACCACACCAAACCGTCAGGACTGAATCCCTCTAACTCAACCAAGCTACGCATGACACCAATACCCAAGAAACACGTGTAAAAACTCGTTACTTCATACTCACAGAACTAATAATATCCCTTATCATGCCGGTCCGACCTACTACCAAGATGTCCTAATTATCCAAGTTCTTCTGACCGACCTTCGAATTGATACTTCTTCTTGTCATAACACCACAAATCTTACCCCAGGCTCACCACACGAGACCCAAGCATAAAATCATACCGTCTAAGGCTCGTAAGCCGCCGAATGCTCTCTCAAATATCCTCAAAAGAACCACATTAAAAATACTTACCCTGAAGAGACTTCCTGCAAATCTAAAGACATTACCTTCACCTTTCTGATACTGATATGAAGAATCTATGATAATTTTTTACACCCTCCAATGTAAATCTAAGTTCTAGCCCAACACACACCTTGAAGATTCTCAATTGCTACATAGACCCTGAATCCATCAGAACCATTCTCGAGAGCCATTCACTCTACACAAGTCTCGATTACACTGATCAAGCAAACATGACGACCTGACCCCGTTTGCAAACCACATACTAGGAAAGTAATCCACACATTTGAAGCAACAAACAAATTCGTACACTGCACACACACTACACCTTTTACAATTACAACTCAATAATTCAATAAAACTCACCTATCCATAGAGTACATTACAACTTGTATCGAATAATTTCTATTACTCGAGTCGTCTCCAGACTCCACCTCTGTAGGTCATAGCTGATTCACCAATATACCTCGAACCGAAACCAATACAACACATAATCGTGTAATCAACTTATCATTAACTGACTCCCCCACTTAGCTCAAAGCCAAAGATCAAGACAAAAAATAGCTCACGATGCCCATACACTATCACTGCCACTATACTGTGGTGAGATTCAACTAAATCCTTCATAAGCTCATATGACACAAACCATCTAATATCCCAAATCGAATGCAAATCTCATACTTATCATTGTAACAGTCAATGCCAACTCTCACCAGCGACCTAACTCCAATTGCAACATATATCAATAACTGATAGAGAGGACTCGCTACTAAACCACCTAAGGTAACCCTGTCTGTTTAGTCTCAACTGATATCATCTTTATACCCTTCCAAAGATCATAACTATCACGCAATCACTACACCCTTCTGCATTAAAACACAACCAAGGCATATCCTCGAGGCATCAAGATACGCGGTATAAGAACATGAAGCCGATGGCAGAACTAACACTGGAGCTATGGTCAAAGAAATCTTGAGCTTCTGGAAGCTCTACCCCACACTCGTCTGACCACATGGATACCCTCACTGGACACCACGTGTCCCAAGAATGCTACTGAACTGAGCCAAAATTCACACTTGGAGAACCTTGCATAGAGCTCCTCCTCCCTAAATCCTTATAATACCATCCTCAAATGCTGAGTATGCCACCTCTAGCTACGTGAGTATGCCAGGATGCCATCAATGAATATGATAACAAATGAGTTATAACACGACTGAATACACCGTTAATCAAATACATGAACGATGTTGGGGCATTGGTCAGCTCAAAAGACATCACCGGGAACTTAGAACACAACAGGAAAATCCACTTCACTCCACAACTAAACTACACGAGAGGTCTTTCAATATACTCACAACTCGAGGCCATATTTTAACTCAAGACAGAAGTCAATTACTCAATGGTTCTTGCTACATCTCTTGCCAATTCATTTTGTCACAATTAACCAACCTGAACACATCTAACCATCAAATCACACTCACCACGAAACCATCTAGTCACAAAGCCCCATCAATAAGGACACAAACAGACATATAAGTCCACAAATGAACGTGCTCACACAAACAATATCTCAACACTCCAGCCACAGATAAAGTCTGGCCTCAAGTCCTCTAGGTTGACCCATTATCAATCTCCTAAATATCACATCTCACCCATGGAAATCACAAGCCGAGGATGCACAGTTGATACCGAGCGCTCACGTGCGCATTCGAATACATGAAAGGAATTTCAAGAGTTACGCTTTTGGCCGAATAAGTGGATATGCACGACAAGAATTCAAGAATGTGAGATTTTTGCTAAGGGTTCTGCATCCTCTCGAAGATAAGTACAGACATCTACGTACCGATCCGCAAGACTCTACTAAACATGCTCATGACCGGTGAGTCCTATGTAACCTAGTGCTCTGATACCAACTTGTCACGAACCCAAATCTAAACTAGTCGTGATGGCGCATATCGTGGAACTAGGCCAGCCAAATTAACACTCAAAACAAAAACAAAATGTCTTTCAGTTATATCATTACTAGACGGGTAATCCATACAGGTTTCGTTTAATTATTTTTAAGCAGATAAAGCTACACTGAATATTAAATACAACTCCAAGATCCCAGAGTCAATGGTCATGAGCATCTAAAGAAAATATACAAGTCTAGAAGATATTACACTCTATAATACTAAGCAGGAGGAAGAAGGGTTGCGGACTCGTGCAGCTACCTCGCGAATCTCCGAGAAGTCTCTGGAACAGATGGACAACTCACTCTTCCCTAACACCTGGATCTGCACACAAGGTGCGGGGAGTAATGTGAGTACGCAAACTCAGTAGTAATGAAAATAAATCAGGGCTGAGCAGTAAGAAACACATAAGGTGAAATCATCATTTCACAATAAGCACAATCTTTCTTTCCAACAGTGTATATGTCAAATCATGACGCTTAAAAGCCAATTTCAGTAAAAATCCTATGAAGAGTGTAATTCCCAACAATTTCAGAAAAATGCTCAAGAAGTTTAGTGTAAAAATGAAATGAATCATAAGTAGCCACTTGGGAAAAAACATGAATAATAAACTGCCCCTCGGGCATACATCACTCAGAATCAGTCCCTCAGCATGCCTCACAATCACTCATAATCAGCCCCTCGGGAAACCTCACAGTCACTCATGCCTCCCAATCACTCGTCACTCGGCACTCGCACTCAGTAGGTACCTTCGCTCACTGGGGGTGTACAGACTCTGGAGGGGCTCCTACAGCCCAAGCGCTAATATCAAGCCATCTCGTGGCATAAATCACTCAGGCTCTCGGCCTCTTACATATCATAACAATGTAACATGCTGCGACGTGCAACCCGATCCATAACATCCTCACAATAATGGCACTCGGCCTCACTCAGTCAGAAACTCGCAAATATGCCACTCGGGCCATCAATAAACGGGGTACTCGACCCAAAACAATATTTTATATCACAAGTAATGTAAACAAGTCTGAGTCTCGAAAACAATTTAACATGAAATGATTGAGTGTAAATCATAATCACCATAGTGAGGAATATGAGAAAATAGACCTCAAGGGGTCTAAACAGGTTGGCACAAGGCCCCAAACATGGCTTACAGCCCAAATATATCAATAGTATGTAAATACGGTTTATCATGTGATTTAAAAATAATTACGCAACTCAATAGTTTCCACAGGAAGGACCAAGTCCATATTCCCAAATCAGTGCACGCCACACACTCGTAATCTAGTGTGTGCGTCACTCCAAAACAGTGAGAAGATGCTAACTCCGGGGTTTCATACCCTCATGACAAGATTTATAGTCATTACTTACCTCAAACCAGCCCGAAAAGCTACTCCGCAATACTCTTTCCCCTTGAATCGGCTCCCAAAGGCTCCGAGTCTATCAAAATCAAATTAAAATCATCAAAATATGCTAGGGAGACGAAGCCCATTCGAAAACTATCAACATTAGGCACAATTCCCGAAATTGGCCAAACTCGACCTCCGGGACCACGTCACGGAATTCGATAAAATTTACACCACAAGAATCCTCATCCACCCACGAGTCTATACATACCAAGAACTCTAAAATCGGACTCCAAATGACCCCTCAAATTCCTATTTTAAAGTCTCTTAATCACAAGCCCTAATTACCCATTTTTGCACTGATTTTCCCCATTTTTCACCACCAATCAGACCCTTAATCACACATAAACAAGTTTTAAGTCCAAAAACCTTACCTCAATGAAGAACTATCGATTTCCCTCTTCAAAAACCCTTCAAAAGCTTCAAACCCGCATGCAAATAGTGAAAGAATGCCCAAAATTTGCTAAGGACCCTTTATATATGATATGCCCATGGATTTTCGCACCTGCGGCCCCATTAGCGCACATGCGGACCCGCACCTGCGTTCACTGGGGCGCAACTATGCATCCGACTTAAGTTCCCAATTTCTGCACCTGCGGGCCTCTTCTCGCACCTGCGGGCTCGCAGGTGCAACCAGGCATCCGCACATGTGCTCCTAGGCCAGGTCTCCCTCTTTCGCACCTGTGCAAGGTCTTCACACCTGCGGACCTCGCGCCTGCGGTCTTCCTTCCGCAAGTTCGACCACACCACTAGCAGCTTTGCTGCATTTTCCAAGTACAAACCTTCGTTAACCATCCGAAATCAATCCTGAGGCCCCCGGGACCTCAACCAAACATACCGACATATCTCATAACCTCATTCAAACTTATTCGAGCCTTCGAAACACCAAAAACAACGCAAAAAACCAAAATCGCATCAAATTCAAGCCTATGAACTTTGAAATTTCTAAACTTCACCAAGGATGCCGAAACCAACCAAAACACATCCGATTGACCTGAAAATTTGTACACATATCCAAAATGACGTTACGAACCTGCTCCAACTTCCGAAATTCCATTCCAACCCCTATAGAGTATTTTCTACTGCCGACCGGTAATCCCCAAAAACAAACTTTCGCCAATTCAAGCTTAATTTTACACCGGACATCAAAACCACATTCCGAACACACTCCTAAGTCTCAAATCACCTAACGAAGCTATCCTAGCCGTAAAATCCGCAATCCGAGGTTGTTTACCTAGAAGTCAATTCCGAGTTGACTTTTCCAACTATAAGGCTAATTTAAGAGACTATGTGTCTCAGTTCTCACCACTCCCACTGCGAACCCGAACCAACCGACCAAACACATCATAATTAGATTAATTAACACATGACAAAGCTAAAACAGGGGGAACGAGGCTAAACTCTCGGAACGACCGACCGGGTCGTTACATATGTCATGTATATGGATACTTGTATGGCCTTGTGGACTTATGTTTTGAGTATATAAAGGATCGTGCCAGCCTTATAGGCCCGTATGTCATATGTATAAGTTGGTACATCACGTTGGGTCATCCTATGTCGAGTATTTTTTCATGTTTTATTCTAGTTATCTCATCACAACCTTTCCGGTTCATTTACCTATGATAGTATAGTACGAAATATACGTTACTTGGTACTCGGTTGAGTAAGGTACTCGGTGCCCGTCGCGCCCCATCGGTTTGGTTCGTGACAAAAGTGGCATCAGAGCAGTTCCGCCCTAGGGAGTCTACAAGTTGTGTCTACTAGAGTCTTGTTTATGGGTGTGTTGTGCACCACACTTATAAGCAGGAGGCTATTGGGCATTTAGGACTGTCGCTCTTTCTTCTTACTCTAGATCGTGTGGTTGATCTCACTTGTAAGAATTCAAACCCCTAAATTCTATTTTATTCGTAATAGGATGATACCTACATCCAACGGACAATTGGTAAAAGATTGCATATGGTGGTGGAAGAGTTGAGTTAGAGGAACTTGATTTTGTATCATTCTTATGATGGATAAATGTGAGGTTTTCAGCAGAACATATGTGTACTAAGACGTGTAAGCTTCTTGATAAGGAGCCTTAAGGAAGGAATATCTATCCACCCATATGGTGAAAAACAATGAGAGATTCAGAAGGTATATACAAGTTTCAACAAGTAAAAGAATCAAGGTGAAGAAGGGTACGAGGCACCCAGTTAATGAAGATTATCAGTATTTACAATTTAGGCAGAGAAATACAAGCATTTTGAATTACCTTCAACAGTAACAGATGTACGTACAATTGGCCACACCCACCTCAATTATGCCTTATGAGAGCTAACAAATATGGTTTAAGAGAAGGACAGGATATTAGGATCCTGTTGGGGTTAAAGTCACCCAAAATGGTGATGGACTGTTAGTGTTAGTTGACATTTCAGAAACATAGTGCAAACGTCGTAATGGATCTCCTTGTGAGACACCCAGATGGTGCACTCTCGAATAGTACATCTATATATGAATACTAGAATGTTAAAAAAAATAATTACAAAGATAGGAACTGGAAGCCTGGAAAGGATAAATATTACCTTAGTGTGGCTCCCGTCCCTAGTAGAGCGAGAATGTTAGGCAATCCGAAGAGCTAGGGGATGGGGCAAGGAGAGCTAAAAGCAAAAAAAATATCTTGTTGAAGTTTTCAGAATAAAGTGATAGACAGAAATATTAGTTGGGAAATAAGAAAAGAGATAATGAAGTACTATGAGTAAGATGTGATACATAGATGAGGACGGTAGATAAAAAAATGGCAATCTTGCAGAGTCTCTAGCAAGGGAAAGAAAAGACAAGAGGTAACAGGCATTGAGACAACAAAAGAGTATATGCCATAAAGTCATATCCTCATTTCGAGAAACAAGTTCGTGACTCTAACATGATTAACAAAAGGAAAAGTTAGACCCTTCATTAATAGAAATCGGTATGGAATGGTGAACAAGATAAAGTAAACATGAATTAGGGACTGAGTGATTTGATAATATTTAGCATCATGAGAAATTCAAATATTGCTTTCCGGCGATAATAGAATTGGACGACATAAGAATAACCCTTAAAGGTTATTCAGGAAGACGCTTCCCTAAAGCAAACAATGTGAGAAAAGTTAAGCTTAAGCGACTGTGTGTGACAGTTACACTAGGTGTCTCCCGCGTGAGTAAGGAATTTTGTTATCCTTGGACAAAAGGATCACCGCAAGGCAAGTAAGGGCCATCGATGATGTGAAAAGATGCCAAAGATAAAAAGGTAAAATATATATAGGTATATCGTCATAGCTAAATCTTCGTACACCCCTAAAAGGGGGAATATGGAGTGATGTGGCATTATGTCAGAGTTAAGTGGTTCTAGTAACTATGGAATGATAAAGGAAGAATGTGATAAAAATGAGAAAGGGATGAGATTGCACTTATCCAAATCCTAATGATTTGTTACGATTTCAGAACATTATGCAAGCACGACGGCAAGGAAAGGAAGTAAGGGTTCCTGCCCCGATGTTATTGATAAATAAGAAGCCACTACGAGAGGTAAGTTAAGACAAAGGAAATAACCCAAGAAAGATTACGCGAAACATAGATATGAGTATGGACCAATGAGTAGTTAGTGTTGATACCCAATTTTTTCCTATGATATTTTTCAAAATGCATATATACCTTTAAAACTATACATTAGCATCAATTGATATTTTTCCATAATGTCTACATTTTTAAATTAATTTATCCTAGTATTTTATTTATATAAATAATTACAAAATTGCATCACAAATGACTTTATAACATTTCTTGATTTAATTTTGCTATTTGTAGTCATATTGAGTTCAAATTATTTCACAAATGGCCAGATGTACACTTTTTGGTTACAATTGCAATAAATTTGCAATTATAGCCCATGCATACATTATTACATTACTTTACCAGAAAATGGTTCATTGTATTTTTAAAATATTGAGTAATTATTTTAAAACATTTCTATGCATGAAAATTATTTTTTTATAATTTGTTAATTATTTTATAAATTATTTTTTTACCAATTACTTGGGTATTTAATAAATAACCCCTTTTATTTTCAGACCTAACCCCTCAAATCAACCCAAAACTCCTCTAATATTAGCCCAAAGTGCTGGCCCAAACCCCTTTTTCACCCAATCTGCCTACCCCCGACCCACTAGCTCGTTCAATCGTGGATCATTTTGATCAATGGTCCATGATTATCTTTTCCTTAATTAACCCCCCTAACCTATCCAAACCCTTTCATTCTTTCCCTCACCCGCCGTCATCATCTCCCACGTCTGTCAAACTCCCTCTCAACCTAACCCTAACCATGAACGCCACCGCCGTCGTGAACCCCTCCTATGGTGCTTCTATGTCTTCTCCTACCAGATTTGGTCTTCTACACGCCATGGATCTTCGATTTATTGGATCCTTGAGAAGACCTCAAGGAAACCCAATGGGTTCTGGTTGAAACTTGCCTCTCAGGCCATTTTTCGTTTGTGAGTAAGAATTTCTCCTTATTTTTTTTACGAATCTATGGGTTTTGACTTATTCTCTCATCTCTACTACTTCTCTAAAAACCCTAGTATATTATTATCGATCCTTCTCAGATCTGTATATATCTGGGGTGATTCGAGCACTATTACGTAATTTTTCTTTAAAAAATCTCTTGTTTAATTAACCATTCCGACTTTTTATCACTCTTTTTAAACTTGGGTTCATCTCAAACTTTTCTTCAACGATTTTTCTAAATTCTTAGTGTTTAGTTAACTGTTGCTTCTTCGTCTTGACTGATTTTGGCAAACCCTAGTTGATTCTATGTGATATACTAACTTCTCCAATCTTTGCTTCGATTTTGGGTATTTGTGTGATACCAGTCGTATTAATTTACTCTGTCTTTTGGGCTTAAATATTTTTCCTTGATTAAATCCAGTATTTTGTGGTTTTTCCCTGATTAATCTCTGTTAGGGTTCAAACCTGTTTTTCCGGTTAAGTTTTATATTTCTGTGAGGTCCTACTTAGTTTAATTTCTATTTATGAAATTTGGGTGATTCTTTTGGTAAAACCAGTATTCTTTTAAAGATTCTTACTGATTATTTCCTATTATTTTGCCCTGTTAAGATTCATGTGCATAGACTTTATTTGTTTCCTTGTTTATGACTTTAATTGGTCATCTCTGCCTTAATTGATTGCCTGCATGCTTTTGTGATTTTTACTGATCCTTTATTTGGTATGATTTGGATTCTTGCCTTAATTAAACTCTCTTGTTGTTATCGTTAATCAATTACCCCTAACTAAGGGGTCTATTCTGAACCCTCTTTTATGTGATTTGATTCTGTGACCCTGTGATTACCCTTAATTGGCTGACTTCTGATTCTTTTACCTTATTTGTTTTACTCCTAAGTGCTATAAATACACTCTTCTTTTACCTCTCAAGACACGGACAATTTAGTTCATAAAAAACACACACACACAAATTCTCTCTTCTTCTCTCTCAGCTACTTGTGTTAACTTCTTGTCTAGCCGTCGGAAAGCCAAGGCTAGACTGTGGAACTCTACTTGCTTTACTTTCTGCACTTTGCTTCCTTAACTGGTATGTCCCTAGTTCAACTCGAAAACTCAACTCTATGTGCTCCTTGTCCGTTAATCCATGTCTCCTTCTGTATTAATTTAATCGCTTACGTATTTAATTGCCCTTCTTATTTACTGCTTTATTCAGCATGCTCAAGTTTTACCCTCTTTTGTTCAAGTGTGTAATCAACATGTGTAAGTCTCATTTGTCTTGTTTGATACTTGGCCAGCATGGTTACTTGAGTTCATGTTTACTTCCATCATCTAGTATGCTCATGTTAGTATCATAGAATTCTAATGTATTTGGTTGATCCTAATCATCTCTATATAATATACCCTTGTCCACACTATGTCTCTCTGTTTTATTATCCATTACAACTTTAACTTCAAACATGATTCTCTTGTTAATACTTTGAAGCAGTAGTTTTGTGTTCTGGTTCCTACTTGTTCTGTATACTTGTTGGACAATATGCTTCCCCTTGTACCATGTTCATGTGGTTTTGATGTGAGCTCTCTATGTTCCCAACCCCTTGACCCCTGTTTGTAAAGTTGTTTATTAAATGCTTTTGAGTCTGGGTACTCTAAGTTTTGTGATTGTATGTTGAATCTTTGTTCTTCTCAGAATTGCTTTCAAAAACTGTTGTTCACTCTTAGCATTTTTTTTGAACTGTTTCCATTCCTGAAATCCTTTCCACTCCTAAAAGTTTTACTTATATATTGTTTTACTAAGTTCTTCCAAACTTTGTCAAGCACTCTTACTTCTACTCTTAGACTATTTAAGTTCTGTCCCTCCAGTGTGTGTACTACCTAGGAATCCCTGAGATTCCTCCGAACTCTGGCACACTAGGGCTAACTCTTCCACATTGCACATAACCAGTTATCTATTTAAGAAAGGGTCTTGGTGTGAGCATTGACCGGGATCCCTGAGCTCCTTAGGGAACTTTGACACACCAGGACACCCTATTGGCTATGAGACTTTGGCATCCTGGACTATTTTTGAAGGCTCGGTATTCCCAGGTTCACTTTGGGCCAATTTCAGGATCCCTATAGCATATTTTATATTTATTTACATTCATTCACTTCTGGTCTGTAATAATCACCTTTCTAAATAGATATTGGGGAAATTAATAAAAGGGGAGGGATTCGTATATGATTTTTGAGAGGAAACCGGGTAGAAATCATGCTTTAGGTTTATATTGTGTTTACTTGCATTAGACATCATGCCTTAGGTTTATACGGTGTTTACTTGCATTAGAAATCCTTCTTTAGGTCTATATTATGCTTACCATGCTTTTAGATCACTTGGCCTGCTAGAAAACATGTTATAGGCTTATCACTTCACGAAATTATGCTTCTGCATAAGACAGAATCAACTAGAAATCTTGTTATTAAGTTAATGTTGTAATTCTGCCTAATAAAAATGGCAATTCTCCATGTGCATTAGATATCCTGCTTAGGAATGTATTTGCACTCGCTTTAAATCATGTCTACATCGCCTGAGTCGATAACTATCCCGTCTATAAAGGATGATTAAAAGGATCCCCAACACATAGACACCATGTTATAGGTTAAATGTGCATGAAATCAGTCTCTAGATGTCCAACACCTAGACCAGCGTGCCTATAGGACTTAATAGGTTCAAAATGTTTTTAAATTGATTCTGATTGCGTTTAGGCAATATGTTATATGGTGTCCCTAATCTACGCCTAGGCAAGCTCGTAGGTAATTAAAACCTTATAAAAACTGTAAAGACTGTGCTTATTTATGACTGCCCAGATTCAACATGTACTAAAATCAGTAGGCAAGCTGATTAGGTTTCTTTTATTTCGCCTTAACATAACGCTACATATTCTCTGTTTGTCATGCTCACCTAGATATCATGCTCTAAAACCTTTTCTGAAATATCTGAAATCCATTATTTGAGACGTGCTAATTATCTGTTTATATGTGGAGGTAAACATGAGCCCCTTTAACTGTTGTCTTACTTGACAGTCCTGTTGTGTTCTTTGTTGTCGCTTAGATTTCCCTTTTTAAACACCTTAGGAGAGTCTAGAACTGCCTAAAATAAGAGGTCCTAAAAACCTCCGGGATCATAAGGAAGGGACGGGTAATGCACGCTTAGAGTTCGTTTAATTAAAAGCGTTTATATAACCGTTAAGGAGAGGGTAATTGGATAGTAAAAGGATATGATGACCTGCAGGATAATACCACGTGTAGCCCCTCTAGTTGAGGAAGGATTACTGGGTATTGTACGGATGTGATCCTATAGGCTAACAAACCTAGGATTTCCCCTTATCCCATTTACATATGTGTGCTTAGACTGCTTATCTGTTAAAATTCCTTCATCTTATTTACATATGTGTGCTTAGATTGCCTGTCTGTTAAATGACTAATTCACAAAAGTAAGTTTGGTCGGGACCTACTGTTGTGAACCTCGAGGGGTGCCTAACACTTTCCCCTTAAGGTAATTCAAGGCCTTACCCAATCTCTAGTAACGCAAACCAGTTTTATGAGTTACTTGCGGTAGGTGACCTAACGCACCTTAATCCGTTAGGTGGTGACTCTTCAACTTCTTGTACCCCTTTTCCAAAAAGGAAACGAGTTGTCCCAAAAAATGTCGAAACCCGGACTCCTCAAGGAAAGAGGGGGCGCGACAGCATGCCGGCTCTGCTGGGGATTCTAGGCTTTTACCATAACAAATTGCTTTGTGAATTAGTCTAAACATGATTTTCTTTGTCAATACTTGCATACCCTTTCCCTTTCCCTTTCCCTTTATGTGAACTTAACTGTTTATTTTCAAGTATTTATTTCCTCAATACGAAACTGACTTGTTCTTTTGTTTTCCTTCTTAACTGTCTTTCAATTATAAATGTTGTATTTATCGCTTTTCTAACAAGCAAATACGTGACAACATGATATTTATCGTTGCATAAATCATGCTCAACATCATATTCCACTCATGCCTAAACAATCCTATAGCAACGCTTGATGAGTGGTTGCGCTCTTCCAATTTATTACCCTTAAATTCGGAAAGGCTTATTTTGTCCGCTTGAGGGTTCCAGTCTAGACCCCCATAGTAACCTTACTCTTATTATAATTGTGCATGAATCATGGTCAAACCTAGTCGGGTTAATATGTTGTCCACATAATAACCCTTTAAGACAAGCCTTATCCAAAGTCCATCGGGGTTTCCATAATCCCAATAGACACAACCATGTCTTGTGCATTAATTTGGAGAACTAAATGAAAATATGGTAATCATGAATTTATAAATAGTCGAATCAGGTGGGGGAAAAGGGCCTAACCTTTTTGTTTTGCAGAAAACGAGGCACGAGGTCCCCAGATTCGGCATGGTCAACAACATTCCACCATTGCTACTAGATTGGTGGGAAGACCTTTCCTCAAGTGACAAGAAACACGTGAGAAAACACTTGGGTAATTTACCTTCCCTGCTAGACATTCAGCCTAACAACATGATAATCGAAGCTGTAACTCTGTTATGGGATAGTAAGAGAGCCGTGTTCCGTTTTGGGGACATAGAAATGACACCACTCCTGGAAGAAATTGGGGGATTTGTTGGACTGCCTTGGGACAACCCTGAGCTATTGGTACCAGAGAACCGCATTGGTAAGGGGTTCCTAAAAATGATGGGTTTGAAGAAAAATGGTAACTTAGAGTGCTTGAAGAAATCCTATATTCCCTTCGAATATCTGTACGAGAGATACGCACATTTCATGATGAATTTTCTATCACTTCTCTGGGTCACATCCACCGTAGAGTGTTCGTGTACATTGTGTGCTTCTTGGGTCTGATAGTGTTCCTGATGAAAAGGGAAAGAATCCATATTAGATTGGCCATGGTCGCCAAGACTTTAATGGAGGGAATTGAGGGACAAACATACACTATAGTCCCTATGATTCTAGCTAACATCTACCGGGCTCTGGAACATTGTCAAAAGCAATTTGCTACTACAGTTGTGGGTATTGGAACATCTTCAAAAGGGTCAGTATCGCCAAGAATTTCCGCGAAGGGCTTGGAACGACCATATTTCCTTCCATCACCCAAAGCGGATGACTTATATTTCAGACAGGTTTGCTCAACCGGAAAGTGCCAAAGAATGGGTAGAATTCTTTGACAATCTGACCAAGGAACAAGTACAATGGATGTTTGAATGGTTCCCAACTGACGAGTTCATCATCAGGTCCAGGGACGCTCCTCACTTAGTGTTGATTGAGTTGAGACGGATACACCCTTATGTAACCATCCGAGTTATGAGGCAAGCGGGCAGGAAGCAGGTTGTACCAAGGGTTGCAAAGATGAGCCACTTCAGAGCAAACTTTCAAGACGTCGACATCCCTTACAGGTGCCAAGCTCAGCATATGTGGCACTGCAAGATCATTGTAGAGAAGAACACCACTGAGCCAGACAGGTATCACGCTGGGTGTGCACCTCTCTACCCGGCATGGTTAGAAGACAACCTAGATGGGATAGTGAGGCCAGGAACCGGTTGAGGAAATAGGATCATAGAAGAAGATGCCGAGGCCCAAGTCAAATACAACAGACTATGCAAGAGGGTTCATGACTCCGAGAATGAGCATCGGGAAATACATGAGACAAACATGAGGTTGATTAAGGAGTGGAAGGAAATGACTACCACCTCCAACATAAGGTTGGAGTATTTGGAGGGAGGTTTGGTGGAACTGGAGGGTAAAATAATAAAGAGGATCGAAGACTGCTAGAATGTTGAAGGAAGCGAGGGAGGACACTTGGCTAGAGCCTACCTGCTGCTAGGTCTGCGCGAGCTGGGGAACCTGGTTGATGGAGTCAGGAAGATTGAGTCTGGGGAAGGTTCTTCTGGGACCAAGTAGGCTAGATTTATCGGCTTTCCTAAATGTAATAAGGCCAAGTGCCAATAGTGGCTTATCTTTATTATTATCTTAGTGTCGTTTTGGGATTCGTCTATTTTTATATTAATGAAATGAGGCATTTACCGGCATCTAAAATTCTCCAAATCAACTTGTCGCTAGGCCTACCTCGGGCACAACGGGGCTCCCAAACTAGGACGCGAATTTACATTCCCGCAATATGTGTTTACATACTGCAAATACTTTTATCAGAACCCTTACTGACTTGGCTACCTTTTGTTTTTATTTTCTTTCTTTCTTTTGATTATTCCCATTCCCCAAAGGTTGGTTCGTGCATAATGAAATCATCAGCTTATCACACAAGATCCAGGGGCCCTCCACCTTTCCCTCCTCCTAGTCCACCAAAAGGCAAGGGAAAAGCGAAGATGGAAGATTTGAACAACACCAGAAAGGAAAACAACACATAGGTTGAACATGCAAAAACTTATGAGGGTAGGGGTACTCAAGGCCCAAATGATGCAGTCTCACGGCTTGAACAGAAAATACTGGAACTCCAGGGTGAGATCGAGCATGTCCGGAATGTGGCAAACCTATCCTTCTCACTTAGCGTCCCAGACGTCAGTCATTCAAACACTCAGAACCCTGCACCACCTCAAAACACACCCAACAAGCGCCCACAAAATCCTCATGCACCTCACCATTACATAACTCCACCACAGAATCAAAATATAACACCACAGTACCAGCCAAACACCTACCACACTCCACAAAACACTCCACCAGTCATTCCTGAACCCCAGAATTCCACCAATGATCACCACTATATTCAAACTCCAGGTCACCAAAACAATCCCATGTATGTGGAGACCCTACCACACTCCACTTCACCCATCTCCTATGCACCAGAATCCATTGAGAAGACATTCTCATTAAGAACCTGGCCGAGGAGCTCAAGAAGTTGACCAGCCGAGTCCAAGGTATAGAAGGAGGAAAGGGGACAAAGGGTCTGAACTATGAAGACTTATGCATACAGCCGAATGTAGAACTGTTAGAGGGTTACATACCTCCCAAGTTTGAGATGTTTGAGGGTACAAGGGATCCCAGAGTTCATCTAAGAACCTATTGTGACAAGCTTGTCGGGGTCGAAAAAGATGAAAAGATCCGGATGAAGCTTTTTATGAGTAGTATTACATGAGATGCTTTGTCCTGGTACATCAGCCAGGATCCTAAGAAATGGTCTAACTAGGTGAGTATGGCATCTGATTTCATGGACCGATTCAGGTTCAACACAGAGAATGCTCCATGTCATTTGCATTCAGAACCTCAAGAAGAAACCTACTGAGACTTTCCGTGAGTATGCTACTCGTTGGAGGTCGGAAGCAGCCAAGGTCAGGTCGGCATTGGACAAGGAACAGATGAACAAGTTCTTCGTCAGAGCACAGGATCCGCAGTACTATGAATGGTTGATGGTTTATTAAAACCATAAGTTCTCAGGCATCATCAAACTTGGTGAAAGGACAGAAGAAGGCATCAAAAGCGGGATGGTGACAAACTTTGAGGCATTGCAGGCCACTAACAAAGCATTGCAGTCTGGTGGTATATCTAAGAAGAAGGACGTATGAGCAGTAATAGTTGCCCAAGGACCCAAAACTCCACTGATATATCAAACCTCCCATTTACGTACCAAGCACCTCCACCCACATATCAACCATAACCTCCACCAACCTATCAACCATCACCTCCACCCACATATCAACCCTCATCTCCTAGATATTCCAAACCAACCACTGCATATCACACCTATAATTCCCAACCATCTCATTTTCCTTTACCTCCAACCCGACAAAACATCCCAAGACCACGACCTAACTTCGATCGCAGACCACCCAACCAATACACTGCCATTGTTGAACGCATCGACCAGCTATATGAAAGGTTGAAGGCTACCGGTTACGTCACTCCCATCCCTGTTGTGGCCACGGAAAACTCATCCCAATGGGTTAACCCAAATAAAACTTGTGCATACCATTCGGACATGAAAGGGCACACCATCGACGGATGTTGAACACTGAAAGACAAGATCCAGACCTTGATCGACAACAAAATCATCTAGGCAAAGGAGGCTACGCCTAATGTCCGCAATAACCCCCTCCCGGACCATAGGGGTGAAGGCGTCAATGTGATAGAGATGTATGAAGAATGGGATCCGGAGGGCTCAATCAGATTAATCAAAGAGAGAGATGATCCCAAGAAATCAGCAGTCACACTCAATCCCATTATAGTGCAGATACAGCCGCCAATGGAGGTTGAGGTGACCGCATCTGTCATATTTGAGGTTGAAGTAGCACCACCCGTAGTTGCACCTGTTCCATTTGGGGTAGAGGTAGCCACGCCATTTACAATGACAGTACCAACCACACCGCCTTTCAACACCAAGATTGTGCCTTGGGATTACGTAGTTGAAGCTAGAAGAAGAGAAAAGAATAAGATAGAGAAATCTGGTGTTGCGCAAGGGATGACTAGAACTGGAAGAGTCTACACACCTGAACATTTGGGAGATTCCAGGAAACACGCCTCTAGTATACCTCCCGTTATTGAAATAAGTCCAGATGACCTTTGGAGGAAAGTGCAATCAAGGGAGTACTCAGTCATCGATCATCTGAACAAGACTCCTGCTCAGATATCTATCTTGTCGCTGCTGCAGAATTCAGAAGCACATATGAGCGCTTTGATGAAAGTATTGAACGAAGCATATGTGCCCAATAACATCACGAGCGGAAAAATGGATAACATGGTGGGGCAGGTATTGGAAAGTCACAAAATCACTTTCCATAAAGATGAGTTGCCACCTGAGGGTTTGAGTCACAATAAGGTGTTGCATATTACCGTGCAATGCGAAAGACTACTTCATTACCAGGGTCCTGATTGATGGAGGATCAAGTCTCAATATTTGCCCGTTGACAACACTAAAGAGGTTGGTCAAAGGCCTATACGAGATACGAGAAGGGACCATGAACATGAAGGCATTTGACGGGTCTCAGAGGGCTACCGTTAGAGAAATCAATCTCTGTCTACAGATGGGGCCTACATGGTTTGATGGCGAATTTCAGGTGCTGGACATATCTGTATCCTACAACCTGTTGTTGGGACGACCTTGGATACATGTCGTTGGGGCTGTAGCATCAACTTTGCATCAGGCCGTGAAGTTCGAGTGGAATCACCAGGAAGTAATTATCCATGGAGATGGGAACAACCCCATTAACACTAGTCAGACCATCCCGGTGGTTGAAAACAGAAGAAGGTTAGGTGGAGAAACCTACCATCGTATTGAACGGGTTAACATAATTGAGAAAGATAAGTGGTGGAGTAGCAAGATAGCAAGTATGCTAGCATGGAGAGGGTATGAGCCTGGCAAGGGGCTCGGTAAAAATCTTCAGGGCATTTCCAAGTCAATACAACTGAAGCGTCATGGCACTACTTTCGGCCTGGGATACCAATACACTGGGCAAGAGTACAAAAACTGGTTGCCACCATGGCGTGGTCCTTACTATCCATTGGAGCATCCTATACCGCGCGTGAGTCATACCTTCCAACAGGCTGACATCATATAGGGATCAGAGGAGGAGGAAGCACTGGCAGCCTTAAGGAACATGTTCCTGGAGGATGAGGACATGGATTGTTGTGTAATTGTTGAGGAGAAGGAGGAGGAGGAGGAAGGCCCTACCATCCGAGCTGTGGAGAAAGGATCAATCCTCAGGAATTGGACTGTCAAACCGTCTAGGGCCCGACGAGTCCCGGGGTAGCAAGGCTGAACAACATTGTTTATTTTGTTTTCTAAGAAAATGATTTTCCTTTTGCATTTTGTTTTAAATAAAAACTCCAGTGTTCCAAAAACGTTGTTTAAATTATTGAAAATTGCTTTTATGCTTCTGTCACGCCCCAAACTAGGGGAGGCACGACTGGCACTCGATAGTGTATTTGATCGAGTTAGACACTAAAAATACTAGCTAACTAAACTGGGGGCCCAACAGATCGAGCAGCACAACAGCTGAAATACTAAGCCTAGACCGTTAAGGTCATGACCTGAATAACAATAAGCCATATAAAAAAAGGTAGACAAGCCAAAATAATAAAGTAGTAGCTGGACGATGAGGCTGCGACTGAAGACATACATGCCTACACACATATATATACATGCCAAGCCTATGGGCTGGAGACTGAAAACTGCAAAAAGAAACCCAGAATATGTGTCCACAATAGCCTCTAAGAGTGTCATAAGCGCTGTCGGGACAAGGCCCCGACTACACCCAAATTGTACAACAAAAGTAACCATCCCATGAAAGCTCCAGGAAGAGGTGGAGCTTAACAACTCACAGCTAAACCCTGAAATCCTAGCGGAGGGGTCGATCAGAGTCCATACCTGGACCTGCACGCACGAAACAAAAATGCAGTGTCCCCAGGCAACGGGACATCAGTACGAATAAAAATGTACTGGTATGTAAGGCAGAAAGTAGAATCATACATAGCCTATGTAAAAAGGGTAATAGAGATACCACCTGACGCTGAAACTCTGATAACCTCCATGGCCGACATCCGACCTCATAGTAATCAAATATGCATGGTATGCTCGTGTAATCGTATGTCGTGAATACATATATATTGATGCAAATGCATGACATACCCAACCAAATGCTAGCAATGGCGGTCTCTCCCGGTAGCTAACCGGTATCATATTGCCAACCTGTGGCCATCTGTTCAATATATATAATCTTTTGGGCAAATAGGCCCCATATCTCCGATTATAGCTCGAAGTCCATGCATAATATTCCATGTATGATATGAAATTTGAATGCACATAATAGGCCATAACAAGAACTTAGCCAATCTTTGATCATTGGTACTCTTATTCTAATAATTTCATAATCACCTTCGTATCGCATACAAATGTCTCGTGAAACCTCATATGTTTTTTTAATAAGCTTGAAAACTTTACTCGACTTTCAGAAAGATAACTTAACTCTGAAGATGTTCATAAAAAGCTTAGAGTGCTTCACTTAGTCCTTATACCTGATTTCTTGATAATTAGTAAATGAAAGTATTTAAAAAATTAAGTGTTTTAGTAGTTTAAACATAAAAATTATATTTGAGATTTTTAGAAATTGACGTATCACTTTAGAGATTTTAAAATACACTTTAACAAGGAAGAATGACTGATCGCAAATACTAAATGCCTTTA
>ML286054.1:44852-54976 GCA_005239495.1 Nicotiana undulata
GAAGCTCGTTCATTGCATTATGTACAATCGGAGTCGTGCAAAAGAATAAAGGGGATAGCCTAACATACCTTGTATATACTGTCCCAACCTCAAGCTACGCAAATGTCACAACTCCTTAATCTACAATAAGAGAAACGACAGTATCGTTATCGTTTAAGCGTCATAACTATTATGTATCGACCACAACCTATTTTACGATGAAACAGACAGCATCTCCCCTATTTATATGACTTCACACAAGTCAAATAAATCACCTAACATCCCAAACAACATCAATAATAATCATATTGAGCCTACCAAAACAGTCCACACACAACCTAATCACTTCACACATAAGACGACAACCGTAGTCGTGTCAAACGACCCGGAAATGTTACAACGAACGACCAGATCACAAAACTACATATATATGGTGTTTATACACACCCTTAATCCTCCAAAACACCACAAAATAGTAGTAAAACACGCATCCCAACAGCAACACAAAACAGTCCACTGCAAGTCAAATAACTCGAACTCACAGCTTCCGATCACCGTCCTGTGAGTTCTAACTATTAGGAAACACATTTATCAACCTTCATTTATATTTAAACCCTTAAATACAGATATTAGACGTTTATTAACTATGAAGTAACTTCCAAAACTCTAACTACAAAGAAAAAGAAGAGGCGGTATAATGACACTTACGTCGTAGGGATCGTTTTGATGTTATTGCTTCTCGATTTCATGCCCGAGATGATATTCTTCTTTGAAAACCTAGTAGATAGCTTGAGGTTATGTTTATGGGTGTTATATGGTCGTTTTATTCTGAATAATGAAGAGAAAGCCGACCTAATGTTTATATATATCAAGTTTGGAAAAGTCAAAGAGGTGCCAAGCTAGCACCTCTTTGACTTTTTATCCTGATGTCGTATGAATGAACGGTTAAGAGAGTTGGAAACTACATTCCAAGACCTTCAATTTGGTATATAATATGTCCCAATAAGACCTCATATAATACATTAAATGTTTTGCTCAAAAATCTCTAGTGATCTACCTACTTGTCACTTATGATGTCTGCGCAGTCTCGCGAAATTGCAAATATATCTCTACTCCTATGTCGTATCAATGAAAGGTTTAATGATTTAAAAACTAGACTCATATATATTCAGTTTGGTAGGTAGATCATCCCCTAATTCCAAGTATATCGGGAGAAAATCCCAGTTACATTTGACCTAATGTTAAGCACATTATGAATGTAACTTGTCAAGACCTTTGCCAACTTTTGTTCCACCACTTGCTTGACTTCAAAACGTAGAACACAACTATCATACGATAAATATTAACTCATAGCATGACCTCCTTATCATGTAATGAGCCATAGTCTCACCCTAAAGTACATGTTATAACATTCCAAACTCGTCGACTTTCGACGAAACTTATTTTCTTCAATTGGTTTAGCTTCTAAGCTTTCCAACCCTCTTGGTACTCGTTATTCATGATCTTAAATATTTTTAACCTCCAACGTAACATGATTAACTTACTTTATATTCCATCAAATAGAATCTTATTTCTGAGCTTACATCAATTGACTTACGATGTACTCTCACGTACAAAAACATAGGGTGTAACAGCTTCAATGAATCGATATTTATTATTACCATTTTCCTCTCATATCTTTATCTATACAGCGTTACTATTTCCTGTCTTGATGAACCGACGACTGTGACATGTAATGAGACAACGCAACAAAAAGATAGTGATTCGGAAGAAGAATGTGTCATACCCAAGGAAATCGTCAGAGAAGTAGAAGACTTTGAGAACAAGCCTAAGTTCAACGTGGATGAAACAGAAATAATCAACTTGGGAGATTCCGAGACCGTCAAGGAAACCCGCATCAACATTCACTTGTCGCCATCAGAAAAGAAAAGTACACACAATTTTTGAAAGAGTACAAGGACAGCTTTGCATGGTCATACGATGATATGACCGGGTTAAGTACATCCATTGTGGCTCACAAATTGCCCACAAACCCAATGTGTCCGCCAGTAAAGCAGAAGCTCCGGAAATTCAAGCCTGATATGAGTATGAAAATCAAGAAGGAGGTTACTAAGCAAATCAATGTCAAGGTCCTCAGAGTGGTCGAATATCCAACTTGGCTAGCCAACATCGTGCCGGTTCTGAAGAAGGATGGGAAGGTCAGGATTTGTGTCGATTATCGGGATCTCAATAGAGCCAGCCCAAAGGATGATTTCCCGCTTCCAAACATACACATCTTAATTGACAATTGTGCCAAATATGAACTCCAGTCATTTGTAGATTGTTTCGCCTGTTACCATCATATTTGGATGGACGAAGAGGACACTGAGAAAACAGATTTCATTACACCTTGGGGGGTGTACTGCAACAAGATGATGTCGTTTGGCCTAAAGAATGTTGGGGCCACCTACATGAAGGTTATGACTACCATCTTTCATGACGTGATACATAAGGAGATCGAGGTGTATGTGGACGACGTCATCATTAAATCCAAGAAAGCCACAGATCATATAGCAGATTTGAGGAAGTTCTTCGACAGACTGCGAAAGTACAACTTGAAATTAAACCCCGCAAAATGTGCATTTGGGGTTCCTGCCGGAAAGTTACTTAGGTTCATCATCAGCAGCCGAGGGATAGAATTGGATCTATCAAAAGTCAAAGCCATTCAGGAGCTGCCACCGCCAAAGAGTAAAATATTTTGATACTACTTGTCTTTAAATAATAATATAAATATATATTTTCTTACTCTGGATTTTTTAACTTTGTTATACTGTCCAAAAAATTTCAATTGTCAAAATTAATAATAATTTCCTTTAGTGTTATTTATTCATTAATTAATTCAAATATAAATATCATAAATTTATCTTTATCCCCTTTTTTCGTACATCTGATGACCCAAAAGGTCATCTCTTGTTTTAGAAGTCAAAACTGTGTTTCGAGGCCTTAAAAGCCTCCTCTTGTCTCACCTCGTTATGCATGCGCAGTCCGGGCGTATATCATAAAAGATTATATACGAAAAATGAGAAAAATGCTGATTTTTCCTTTAAAATTGAATTTAAGTTGACTTCGGTCAATATTTTGGGTAAACGGACCCGGACCCGTGATCGACGGTCCCGGAGGGTCCATAAATGGGACTAAGGCGAATGCCCGGAATTGAATTTCGAGGTCCCAAGCCCGAGAAATAAATTTTTAAAAGAAATTGTTTAACAGAATTTATAAGAGTTTTTGAAAATTTGATTGTGTTTAGAATTGATAGTATCGGGCCCGTATTTTGGTTTCAGAGCCCGATACAGGTTTAATATAGTATTTGAGTGGTGCCTGTAAAATTTGGTAAGAAACGGAGGTCATATGACGTGATTCGGACTCGTAGTTATAAAATTTGAAACTTTAAAAGTTCTTGAGATTTTTCTTTGATTTTGATGCTAAATTCGTTGTTTAAGATGTTATTGTGGCGATTTGATCACACGAGTACGTATGTAGAACATTTTTAGGGTTGTGTGCATGTTTGGTTTGGAGCCCCCGAGGGCTCGGATGAGTTTCGGATAGGCATCGGGGTGTTTCGGACTTAGAAAAATCTGGTGAAGTTGTTGTTTCTGGTGTCTGGTGTTTTGTGCTATGCGAACGCGTGGTCACCTACGCGAACACGAAGAGTAAACGGGGTTGGGCTGGTTTGTTCATCGCGAACGCGGAGCACTGAGGGGCTGCTCTACGCGAACGCGGCCAGCTATACGCGAACACATAGTTTTAGGAGGGGGGTTGGTCAGGGAAATTGGGTAAGCCTATGCGAACGCGGCCCCTTGTACCCGAATGCGAAGGCAGGGCTGGGCTAAGCCTTCGCGAACGCGTAGCCTTACCCGCGAACGCGTAAGTCCTCGGGAGTCAGTGCTTCGCGAATGCGACAGGGTTCAGGCGAACGCGATGAACACTGTCGCCCAGCACTTAAAACATTAGAAAACCGGGAAAAGGCCATAATTTCATATCTCCTTCCATAGAATCCGACGTTGGGCGATTTTTGAAGAGGTATTTCATCACCAAATCACAGGTTCGTGTTCTTAAACTCATTTTCTTCATTTTCCATCGACACCCATTAGATTTCTAGGCCTAAATCTTGTTCTTTAAGGGTAGAAATTAGGGATTTTAGGAGAATTGGGGAGTTTACAAATTTGGGAATTTAGACATCAATTTAGGGCCGGATTCCGAAACTAATTACATATTCGGGATCATGGGTGAATGGGTGATTGTGTTTTGGTCTGAACCTCGTGTTTTGACCAAGTGGGCCCGGGGTCGATTTTTTACTTTTGGGGAAGAATGATAGAAAACCTATAATTAAGCATTGGGGTTGAATTATTTAGCATTTATTGATATTGTTAAGTTAATTATGTCTAGATACAAGTGAATTGGAGGCGAATTCTAAAGGGAAAACGGTAATTGAGGCTTGAGTTGGCTGTGGAACCCGAGGTAAGTGTTTGGTCTAACCTTAGCTTGAGGGAATAGGTGTTGTGTCCTAATTGCTACGTGTTAATATTATGTTCAACGTATAGGTATGGTGACGAGTATCTATATGTTGGTGTCAAGCATGCCCGTGATCATATATTGTGATTTATATGATATTTTCATTAAGTACTACCTATGTATAATTTGATAGTTATCCATGTTGATGGTATTTCCTTGGTATTGCCTATTGTTGAGTATTGGTTCAAGTTGAGAATTATTTCGTGAAGCTAATTAATTAAGCGATATTGGTTATAGTTATTTCCCTTGCGGGGATGATATTGATTCTATTGTTGGCTCCCTTGCCGGGTCGTTATGGTTTCTATTACTGTTTATACTGTTGATTTCCTTGTTGGGATGCTGTCATTTCATTATTTGGGTGATAAAGAGTGTACAGCACGAAGGGCAATGTCGTGCGCGATATTGTGAGTGAGTGTTAATGCACGAAGGGTGATGCCATGCCGAAATTGTGAGTGTTAATGCACAAAGGGTGATGTCGTGCCATATAATGAAATTAAAAGAACTAAGGGTGATGTCGTGCCATGATTATGAGAGAGTAAAATCATTGTCGTGCCGTTTCTGTTGATTTTATGGTGAGGATGAGAGTAAAAGCATGAAGAGTAATGTTGTGCACTTGTCTTTATGTTATTATTTCCATTGTTTTAAGTTTGATATTTGTTTTGTCGCTTGACTTCGCTATTTTCATAACTTGATATTTCCTCCCCTCATCATGTTCCCCTTCTTTTTGTATTAAGCTGCTTAATTCTTGTTATTATTATTGCTTTTCGTATATGATTAAACTACACAGGTTTATATGGTTGTTGTGTCCTAGCCTCGTCACTACTTCACCGCGGTTAGGCTCGACAATTACCAATACATGGGGCCGGTTGTACTGATGCTACACTCTGCACTTTTTGTGCAGATCCCGGTACTGGACCCTTCGGACCCTAGGTCGAGGTTGCTGCCTTCAGTCCAGTAGAGACCCGAGGTAGTCCTGCAGGCGTCCGCAAGCCTTGGCATCCCCTTATATCCTGTTTCTTTACTGTTCTGATTTACTTCTGAGACAGATGTATATTTAATTTGTTCAGACCACTATTTGTAGTATTCGTAGACAGTCCGTAAAATTGTGACACTAGTTCTGGAAGAACTTTTGCAATGGATTTCGTATTAGTATTTAATCAAACCGTTATATTCTGTTCTACTGCATTTTGATTTCTGTTGATTTTATTATAATATCTGGTAAATTTTTAAAGATAAAGGAATAAGATAAAATAATCAGTAACGTTGGCTTGCCTAGCGGGTACAATGTTAGACGCCATCACGGTCCCGACGGTTCTTTTCTACTGTAATATTTGATAGTTTTCTCATTTTGTATTTTGCTAAAAATTTAATAATGTCATATTGTTTCACTATATTATAATTTTGAATTCATCAAAAGTATAAAGAGATAAGCCTTTTGTTATTTTTTAAAAAAAAATCTACCTATATCTTTTAACAAATTATTAATTTGTGTTATATATAACAATATTCATCCTATGTATAATATTCTAATAGTATCTTTATGTTTGTTTTATTATTTATTATAAATTGTGAGTTCTATTTATTAACTAAAATTTTCTACATAAGAAATTTAATTAGTATATATATATATATATATATATATATATATATATATATATATATATATATATATATATATATATATATTTACGCTATCGCTTGATTTTTGTTTTTAGTATTCTTCCTTTATGACTATTTATTTATTATAATTTTAGTTATGTGTATATGTACGACTTTTCTCATCATAATATTAATTACAAGTCTTATATTTTATATCTTCCCACAAATTTATATTTAATTTCTTTTTTTGTTCCTTGCTCATCTAATTTTATTAACCATTGTTTAATATTAGTAAATTGACATACGAATTTTTAATATAATATAACACAATGAATATAATTTTATATTAATCTTGAAATTTAGCTTGACAATATCGTATATGACTTTCTTAAATTATTTTGCTATTTAAATTTATTAATAATATTTTCAAATATTATTTATTTACTTAGTTTAATTAAATAAATTTAAAGTGTGGATTGAATCAGATTATATTATTATCTTTATACATTAGTTTTTATTGTAAAATATTTTAATTTTTTTTGTCCCCATCTATAATACTAATTTTATTGTATTATTTTTTTAAAGGACGGTGTTGAATCTACTAATAAGTATTTATTATTATTTTTATGTTATTTTTAATAAGAAATTAAATTTAATTCTTCTTCCCGTTTGTATTAAATATGAAAATTTAATCTTTTTATTAAAATTACTGCATACTAAGTTAGATTATATCTTTTTATATTTTATTTATTTATCGAAGTTATTATTTATGTTTTGTGTTTAGTTTTATCTATTGTAATTGTTTTAGTTATATGATCTTATCCATAATTATTATTCATAAATTATCTCATCTCAAAAAAAAAAATCAGTCTTATCATTTTAAATATCTCTATATTGAGTACTATATATATATATAAAATTATTTTCAGTTCAAATTAAAAAAGAGTAACCAATTATTAATTAACTTAATTAATTTTGTCCTAAAATTCGATAGTTGTTCAATTTTATGGTGAAACTTGGCATCATCACATTGATTTGCTTATCTTATTCTCTAAGGATAGATTTTTTTTTTTCATTTAGTGTTCATCTATAATACGAATTTTATTATATTATTTTTCTAAACGGATGGTGTTGAATTGGTTCAAAGGTTAAATTGAGAAATTCTATTATTATATGTCATAAATCTCTAATAGTTGTTTGTAATATTATCCATCTACAATAATATTACTAAAAATTAAGTAATTTTATTATTTCTCACTAATGTTGCTAGTTATTTATTATCATAATGAAGAAGCACTAGTACTACTTTGCTAATGCTACTTCAGCTGAGTTATTAAACTCTTAGATGCCCTTCGAGTAAAAGCTATCAGATACCATTTGGCTAAAGTTGAAAATCTTTATCAATTCAAGGGTTGTGGTTACTAGGAGATTTAATCCATGAACGAAGCAACAATTGTAGATATCTTCCATCAAATTTAAAAGAATTTAATTTTTACTTATAATTCTAAAAGTTATGTTTAGAGTTCAAATTATTGTACGTATAACTAGTTATTAATTTACTAATAATTTATTAGCTTTTCTTAATTTTAATTAGTAAAATATGAATAACTTTTTATATTTTAATAATTTTTTGTCTTTTAACAATTCGATATAATAATTGATATGTGTAATAAAATTTTAATCATGAGTTATCCTTGTTAGCAAACGGTTTAATCTTGTGGTATTTTTTTTTTTTTTTGGTTAAACTCGAAACTTTTATTTAACCAAGTAACTATTTACAATCCCCTAGCTCCTTTGGACTCTTGAGGTAGTTCCTTTACATCCTTTTGTAACTATATCAAACAGAAAACCATCAAAAACAGTCTACTATCATTCCGAGCTTCTATTGCTATTTAGCTAGGATAAGTATCTAATTATTCTAATTCTACTCTCCATTTATCTATTTGTTGACCTCTAATATGTAGCATTAGAACTATTTCTTTCATCCTGTTGTAACATATTGTTTCTCTTCCTTGAAATCTTCTAGCATTCCTTTTCATCCATATATGGTATACCACAACTGTGAATATAAACACTAGTATTTCACCTTTAGCTCTATGAATCACAAGCTTTGTTATCCATTTTATTTCCTCTTCCCAACTCCTTATCTGATGTTTTATCTTCAACCATTTCAGCATTGCATTCCATATGTTCCTGGAGTATGTACACTCAAACATTAGATGTTCAAATATTTCCTCAATACTCCGTTCGCATAACACACAGTCTTTGTCCACAACTATCCCCCATTTTTGAATTCTGTCCACCGTATTCAATCTTTTGTGAAGTGCCAACCAAAGTATGAATTGGTGTCTTGGTATTGCTTTTGATGTGTTTACTAACCTCTTCCACTTGCATTTTTGATACTGAGGTCTTGCAGCTTTGTACAAATTCTTTATACAAAACTTACCTCTCTTGCAATATGTATTCAAAGTCTCATTTGGGCAGCTCTGCATGAACCATTCTCTCGCATCAAATATCTTCTTTATTATCCAACTCGCTTGTTTTGGAGTTTCTACTTCATCAATGTTCCTGCCTTTAATGTAAAAACTATGAACCCATTGAATCCATAGTGTCTCCTTCCTTTCAGTGATAGCCCATAATAACTTGCATAGAGCAGCCTTATTCCAGTAATACAGGTCCAACACATTCAACCCTCCTGCTGATCTTGGTTTACATATTGTATCCCAAGCAATAAGTGCCCTCCTCGATTGCTAAGTGTTACCAGTCCACAAGAAGGTTCTACAAACTGTGACAATTAGTTTGATAATCTTCTTAGGAAGTAAAAACACCTGAGCCCAGTATGTTTGCATCTCAAAGACTACACTCTTTAACAGTTGCATTCTCTCACTATAGGACAAGAATTTGGCTGTCCAACAATTGATTCTTGATGTTATCTTCTCGACCAATGGCATCCACTGTTGTGTTGTCAATTTTCTTGAAGATAATGGTACACCTAGGTACTTGAATGGAAGTTCTCCTAGTGTAAATTGCATCTCCTTCAGTATCTGTTCTGTGAATTCTTTTGATACTCCAGCTATGTATAAAGCACTCTTGTCACGACCCCAAATCCTAACAGGTCGTGATGGTGCCTATCGTGGAACTAGGCTAGCCAACCATCACCTTACTACGCTTTTGTTCAATTAAAATAGTTCACAATTAAATAATAAGCAAACAACCACCTCATAATTAATATAATTAAGTATTAGCATTCCCATATAAACCTAAACAACCTCCCAAGAACTGGAGTCAATAGTCATGAGCATCTAAGAATAAATAAACCTAACTCTGCTAAAACTATAACATATGTCTCTGAATCAAATGCTAAACTAAATAAGGAAGGGAAATGGAGAAGCTGTGGACGCTGGACAGCTACCTCGAAATCCCGTGAAATGCTGCTATCAACTGCGTCAGCTACTGCTGCGAACTAGTACCTGGATCTGTGCACAGAGGCACAGGGAGTCTTTATGAGTACGCCAACTCAGTAGTAATGAAAATAAATCACAGTCTGAGTAATATAAACACACAGAACATGTACACAATTCCACAAACCAGTAAAACACCAAGTCACCACGTGACATTCATCAAATAATGAGTTCGAAATCAGTTTTCAGAAAAACCTTCGAAACAAGTGCAATATCAGTATATCTCAGTAAAATTCTCAGTAAAACCAGTGTGAAAACGAAGTAAATCATAGTTTGAAAACTCAGTAAAATCTTTCATAAAACTGCCCCTCGGGCCAAAATCATTTATCGTAACCATTGCCCATCAGGCATCCTCACAATCACACTGCCCATCAGGCATCCTCACAATCACTCTGCCCATCAGGCATCCTCACAATCACTCTGCCCATCAGGCATCCTCACAATCACTCTGCCCATCATGCATCCTAACATTCACTCTGCCCATCAGGCATCCTCACAGTCACTCTGCACATCAGGCATCCTCACAGTCACTCT
>ML286055.1:0-35428 GCA_005239495.1 Nicotiana undulata
AACCCGCCAGACCAAGGAAACTCCGAATCTATGTAGCTGAAGACGGTCTAGGCCAACTCTGCATCACCTCAATCTTCTTCGGATCAACCTGAATACCCTCACAAGACACTACGTGCCCCAAGAAAGCTACTGAACCAAGCCAAAACTCACACTTAGAGAATTTTGCATAAAGCTTCTCCTCTCTCAATCTCTGCAACACGATTCTCAAGTGCTGAGCATGCTCTTCCTGGCTACGAGAATAAACTAGGATGTCATCAATGAATACAATAACGAAAGTATCAAGGTAGGGCTGAAACACGTTGTTCATNCAATTTTCAACTGATGATACCCCGACCTCAAGTCAATCTTGGAGAATACTTTAGCTCCCTGAAGCTGATCAAATAAGTCATCAATACGAGGCAACGGGTAACGATTCTTCACTGTAACCTTATTCAACTTTCTATAGTCAATACCCATGCGCATCGAACCATCCTTCTTTTTCACAAACAACACCGGCGCACCCCAAGGTGATACACTAGGCCGAATGAACCCCTTATCTAAGAGTTCCTGAAGCTGCTCTTTTAATTCTTTCAACTCTGCTGGTGCTATACGGTAAGGTGGAATAGAGATAGGATGTGTATCTGGCACCAGGTCAATACCAAATCAATATCCCTATCAGGTGGCATGGCTGGCAGGTTTGCAGGAAATACATCCGGAAAATCACGGACTACGGGAACATAATCAACATATAGAGTCTCACTACTAACATCCCTCACAAACACAAGATAAGATTCACACCCTTTCTCAACCATACGCTGAGCCTTTAAATAAGAAATCACTCTGCTAGGCACGTGCTCTATAGACCCCCTCCACTCAACTCTTGGAACAACGAGCATAGCTAAGGTAACGGTCTTAGCGTGACAATCAAGAATAGCATGACATGGGGATAACCAATCCATGCCCAGAATTACATTGAAATCGACCATACTCAGTAACATCAAGTCCACTCGGGTCTCTAGACCACCAATAGATATAAGACACGACCGATACACACGGCCCACAATAATAGTATCACCCACCGGAGTCGAAACATGAACATAAGTAATTAGAGACTCACGGGGCATATTCAGAAAATGAGCAAAATAGGATGAGACATAAGAGTATGTGGAACCAGGGTCAAATAAAGCCAAAGCATCACTGTGACAAACTGAAACAGTACCTGTAATCACTGCATCTGATGCCATAGCAGCCGGAAGTGCATAAACATGTGGCTGGCCTCCACCTGCTCGACCTCCCCCTCTAGAACGACCTCTAGCTGCCTGACCACCGCCCCTGGCTGCCTGGGTAGGTGGTGATATGACTGGGGCTGAAGCCGAGGGCTAAACCTTCTACTGGGACGAACTACCAAAATGACGGGGACATTGCCTCCACCCATGTCCGGGCTCTCCACACTCGTAACAATTACCTATAGTTGGGAAAACGAACGAGAACCTCCACCCCTCTGATAACCACCAGACGAACCATGCATAGAAGAGCCCTGATGAGATGATGCTCGAGCGGAGCTCTGAGCTGGAAGGGCACTAAAGGATGAACGTCCTTGATGAGCATTACGAGGACCCTGCCCCGACGATACACCACTGTACGCTGGGTGAACTGACTATGGAGGTCTAAATGAACGACCTCTGATAGGCTGAAATTGCCCTCTAGAAGGGGCACCACTAAAATTTTCTGATCCCCGAGGCCTCTTGACCTCTCTTTCCTCATGATCCTACCTACAAACCGACTCAATATCCCGAGCAATATCAATAATCTGCTCAAATGTGACTCCAGACACCCTCTCTCTGGTCATCAAAATCTGAAGCTGATACGAGAGACCACCTACAAACCTCCTAATCCTCTCCCTGTCAGTAGGGACAATATCAGAAGCATGTCTGGCTAACTCAGAAAACCTCATCTCGTACTGGGTGACTGATAATTCTCCCTGGCGCAGCTGCTCAAACTGCCTACGCTGCTCCTCTCTGTGGGACTGAGGAACATATTTCTCCAAAAAGATCGTGGAGAACTGCTGCCAGGTGAGAGGTGCTGAACCAACCGGCCTACGCCTCTCGAATGACTCCCACCAAGTAAAAGCAGCACCCGCAAACTAAAATATAAACAAACGAGACCCCACTAGTCTCCAAGATACCCGCAGTACGTAGTATCCTCTGGCATTTATCAAGAAAACCTTGGGCATCCTCACCCTCTATGCCACTGAAAGTCGGAGGCTTAAGTCTGCTGAACCTTTCCAACCTACGCTACTCATCCTCAGGCATAGCAGCAACCGCAAAATCCTGAGCTGGAGCAACCGGCTGAACTAGGGCTGCTCCTAATGCCTGAATACCCCGTACAACCTGCTCAGGTGTCCGTGCAGCTGTAGTCTGATTGCTTCCCCCGGCCTAGGCTGTAGTGGCAGTAGTGAACCTAGCAACTGCCTGAGCCAAACTGGAACACACCGTCAATATCTGAGCTAGGGTCTCCTGAAGACCCGGAATAACAATAGGCACTGCAGGTGCCTGAGCCTGTCCCGCTGGAGCACCATCGGCGGGAACCTAATCCTGAACGATAGGGGGATCCTGTGGTACCACCCCGGTTGCTGCCTGAGCTGGCCCCCTACCTCTACCACGGCCTCGACCCCTTGTGGGTCTGGCTGGTGCCTGGTCACCCTGATCGGTATTGCGTGTCCTCACCAACTATGAGAGAATGAAACAACGTAAGTTCAGATTTCAAGAATTAATAGATTGGCACGAAAGAGTTCAAGAAAATAGAGATGTTTCCTAAAAGTTCTGCAGCCTCTCGAAGATAAGTACAAACGTCTCTAAACCTGCTCATGACCGTTGAGTCCTATGTTACCTAGTGCTCTGATACCAACTTGTCACGACCCCAAATCCTAATAGGCTGTGATGGCGTCTATCGTGGAACTAGGCTAGCCAACCATCACTTTACTACGCTTTTGATCAATCATAACACTTCACAATTATTAATAATCAAGAAACCATAGCAAAATTTATATAAATAAGTCTTAGCGTCCCCATAATATTCTAAACAACCTCCCAAGAACTGGAGTCAATAGTCATGAGCATCTAAGAATAAATAAATCTAACTCTGCTGAAAACTATAATATAAGTCTCTAATCGAATGCTAAGAATAAATAAGGAAGGGAAATAGAGAAGCTGTGGACCCTGGACATCTACCTCGAAATCCCGTGAAATGCTGCTATTGAACCTGCGTCAGCTACTGCTGCGAGCTAGTACCTGGATCTGTGCACAGAGGCACATGGAGTCTTTATGAGTACTCCAACTCAGTAGTAATAAAAATAAATCACAGTCTTAGTAATATAAACACACAGAACAGATACACAATTCCACAAAAGCTAGTAAAACACCAAGTCACCACGTAGTATTCATCCAATAATAAATTCGAAATCAGTTTCCAGAAATCCTTTGAAAACAAGTACAATATCAGTATATCTCAGTAAAATTCTCAGTAAAACCTAGTTTGAAACTGAAGTAGATCGTAGTTCGAAAGTTTAGTAAAACATCACAAATCTGCCCCTCGGGCCAAAATCATTGCTCATAACAGATGCCCTCAGGCGTTCCCTCAATCACTCAATATCGATCATCATTCAGTATCAATCATCACTCAGTATCGGCCCTGCGGGCGATCATCATCACTCAATCGGTATCGGCACTCACAGGGGGTGTGTTACAGACTCCGGAGGGGCTCCTACAGCCCAAGCACAATAATAACATAAGGCCTGGAAGCCTTCTCATCTCTCTCATGAGGCCTGGAAGCCTCCTCACATCTCTCATAAGGCCTGGAAGCCTCCTCACATCACTCATAAGGCCTGGAAGCCTCCTCACATCACTCATAAGGCCTGGAAGCCTCCTCAAAATATAGGTCTGAAAGCCTCACTTAGTCATACACTCTCAATTAGCCCTTAGGTCATAAACAAACCGAGTTCTCGACCCAAATCATCGTTTCATTTTTTTCAAGAAATAGTATCAAAATACTCGGAGTGTCAAAACCATTTATCAGGAAAAGACTGAGTGTAAATCACAACATATCAAGTGAGGAAACACAGTAAAACTGTCCCCCAAGGGGTAAACAAATCGGCACTAGGCCCCAAGCACGGCTTACAACCCAAATCATATCATAATAAAATAGTACTAATTTAAGCATAGGCTTAAAAGTCGGTTTAGCAAATCAATAGTCGCCTAAATAGGAAAGATGTTTCCAAAGTTTACACCTTTTTATTTCAAAACCCGTGAAAGGGTGCATAGTCCGGGGTTTCATACCCTCAGGACAGGATTTAAAGACATTACTTACCTCAAAACTAGCCCGAAATTATTCCGCAATGCGCTTGCCTCTCGAATCAACCTCCGAAGGCTCCAAATCTACCAAGTTCAGTTTTTTATCATCAGAATATGCTTACGGGAAAATTTCCAATCGAAAAATATCAAATTTACTCAAAAATCCGAAACCGGGCAAAACCCGACACTCGGGACCGCGTCCTGAAATTCAGAACTTCTTATATAAAAGTGTTCTTCATCTTCCCACGAGTCTTTACATATAAAGAACACCAAAATCGGAGTCCGTTTGACCCCTCAAATCGACCCTTGAAGGTCTCATAATCTAATGCCCCAAAATCCTATTTTTCTACTGTTTTTCATGAATTAAAGGCTGAGATTATGGTCTATAATCACCCATAAACGAGTTTTAACAATCAAATTACTTACCTCTGTGATACCCAATGATTTTCTCCTTCCAAATTCGTCCAAAAAGCTCCATGTCCGTACACAAATGGTGTAATAAGGGTTTAAGTCGGGGAGGGTTTAATTATATATTTTTGCCCAGGTATTTCCGCACCTGCGACTCGACCTCCGCACCAGCGACCTCGCGGGTGCGACCATCCTCACGCACCTGCGGAAACTCTCCAGCCCCGCCAGGTCTCGCACATGCGGCTCCCTACTCGCCCCTGCGAGACCGCACCTACAGTTCTCCACCGCACCTGTGGTTCTCCACCGCACCTGTGATCCCGCACCTGCGGTCTAACTTCCGCAGGTGCGGAAATCTCTGTGATTCCACACCAGCAACTTTTTGCTGCAATTTCCAACTTCCGAAATTCCCGTTAACCATCCGAAATCAATCCCGAGCCCCTCGACCAAACTTACCNGTCCAAATCAACTCCCATTGACCTGAAAGTTTGCAAACAAGTCCAAAATGACATTACGAACTTGTTCCAACTATCGTAATTCCATTCCGATCCCGATAGCCTATTTTCCACTGCCGTCCGGAATCGCCAAAAACTAACTTCCGCCAATTCAAGCCTAATTCTACACCGGACATCACAAAATTATTCTGAACACACTCCTAAGTACCAAATCACCTAACGAAGCTATCCGAGCCATAAAATCCGCATTCCGAGGTCGTTTACTAGTAAGTCAACTCTTAGTTGACTTTTCTCATTTTAAGGTTATTCTTATGGACTAAGTGCCTGAATTCTCATTTAACCATTTTGATTCCAAGCCTATCAACTCTAACACATTAATAACAGAATAACCAATCTATAATAATTCAATAGCAACAGTTATAATGCAGGTTTTTACGTAATGACAGACTGGGTCGTTACACCGGTATTCCATGTGTCGATGCTGCGGAAGTATATTGGTGACCCATCTCATGTTTTGGACTTCAACACAGTTTAGCTCGAGGGTGATATATCATATGAGGTAGAGCCGGGTTGCTATATTGGGTCGTCAGGTCAGAAAATTGAGGTCAAAGGATATAGCTTCAGTAAAGGTGCAGTGAAGAGGGCAGCCAGTAGGGGAGGCCACTTGGGAGACCGAGCGGGAGATGCGGAGCAGATATCCTCACTTGTTTGAGACTCCAAGTATGTTTCTAGACCCGTTCGAGGACGAACATTTGTTTAAGAGGGGGAGAATGTAACGACCCGGCCGGTCGTTCAGTAGAATTTGTGCTCTTATTCCTATTTTGCCTTGTCATGCATTGGTTATACTGTTTATGATATGTTGGAGTTCGTTGGCTCGGGTTCGGAGTGGTTGTAATGAGAATTGAGATATTTAGTTTCTAAAAGTAGCCTTATAGTTGGAAAAGCCAACTAGGAGTTGGCTTATTGGTAAACGATCTCGGAATGCAAATTTTATGGCTCGGATAGCTTCGTTTAGGTGATTTGGGACTTAGGAGTGTGTTCAGAATGTATTTTCGATATACGGTGTAGAATTAGGCTTGAATTGGCGAAGTTAGTTATTGGAGAATTCCGATCGATAGTGAAAAATAGGCTATCGGGGTCAGAATAGAATTCAGAAGTGGGAGTAGATCCGTAATATCATTTTGGATATGCGTGCAATGTTTCAGGTCAATCGGAGGTGTTTTGTATGGTTTCGGCATCATTGGTGGAAATTAGGAATTTCAAAGTTCATAGGCTTGAATTTGATGTGATTTTGGTGTTTTGATGTTATTTTGGGTGTTCCGAGGGTAAGGCTAAGTCCAAATGATCATTTATGACGTGTTGGTATTTTTGGTTGGGGCCCCGTGGGGCTCGGGATTGATTTCGAATGGTTAACGGTGATTTTTGGACTTGGTTTGTGCAGCATCAGCTGCTGGTGCCCTTTTGCTGGTGTGACCGCACCTGCGGATAGGGAACCGCAGGTTCGGGACCACAGAAGCGGAAAGGGGTCCGCATATGCGGATTTGGACGGCTCGATGGAAGGTCGCAGATGCGGACTTGGGGACCACACCTGCGGAGTCGCAGGTGCGCAATTCGAGCCGCAGGTGCGCGTTTTGTCGGGTTAATGAAAAGTCACAGGTGCGGAATATTTGACCGCAGGTGCGAGAAGAAGGACCGCAGGTGCGAAAAGCCTGGCAGAAAGTGTATAAGGTGGACTTAGCAAATTTTGGTCTTCTTTTCACCATGGTTCATACGGGTTCAAGCTTTTGGAGGGTTTCGAAGAGGAAAACAATAGTTCTTTATTGAGGTAAGGTTTTTGGACTTTATAACTCAATTATATGTGATTAAGACGTAATTAGTGGTGATAATTTGGAGAAAATAGTGTAAAAAGGGGTAATTAGGGCTTGAGATTAAGAGACCTTCTAATGGTGATTTGAGGGGTCATTTGGACTCCGATTTTAGTGTTCTTTATATGTATAGACTCGTGAGAGGATGAGGAACATTTTGCTGTAAATTTTATCGAGTTCAGAGACGTGGGCCCGGAGGTCAGGTTTGACCACTTTCAGGATATTTGTGTACTTTTGATAAATTTCGACTGGGTTTCATTCCTTGGCATATTATGATAGTATAAATCTGATTTTTGGTAGATTTGGAGTACTTGGAGGCTGAATATCGAGGCAAGGGCACTACAGAGTAGTATTTTAGCCGGCTTTAAGGTAAGTAACATTTCCAAACTTGGAACTGAGGGTTCGAAACCCTAAATTACCTGATATATGATGTTAACTATGGTGACACACATGCCAAGTGACGGGCGTGGGGGCGTACACCGAATGTTGTGGCCTGGCTCATCCCATGGCACTGCCTATTGGTTGTTTCAGACTGATACTTGTACTGTGAAGGTTGTAATTACTTGGAATATATTAGAAATCATGTCAAGTATAAATGCTAAGGCTTCATGCCGAATATGTTCAGACCCGAGTGGTCAATTATTGCTGTCTCTATTTGTGACTATTTGCTCCTATGTACTCAGTCCTGTTATAGCATATGTTTCATGCCGCAGTCTCATTATATGTTAGTTTACATACATGTTATCATTGTTTGGGCTGATTCTTATATATGTGAGCCTTGTGAGTGAGACTGGAAAGTTTGACTGAGTGAGGCCGAGAGCCAGATATTGAGACAGTTATGAAATCGGACTGCGCGCCGCAACGATCCTCGAATCATGACTTCGTTAGCTTGATATAGCGCTTGGGCTTATAGGATCCCCTCCGGAGTCTTTACACCCCCAGTGAGCGCACAAATATTGAGGGATGAATCGTCCCTGGGCATGGATCTTGTCCGAAGTTATTGATATATTGAGGGATGGATCGTCCCTGGACATGGAACTTGTCCGCGTGATATATTTTAGGAGATGGATCTTCACCGGGGGCTGGACTGGCCTTTTCCTCAGTACTGAGTGACTACTTCACTTGTGTACATGTATAATCCGGGATGGATCTTCCCTGGGCCTAATGGCCAATTCCAGTACTGAGTGGACTTCCTTGTGAGAGTTGGGATAATGTGTACATAACATTTCTGATTTCTTGTGATCGTATGCTGGCATGTAGATCGTACAAACATATTTGGCGCATTTAGTTTTTCATCAGTTATATTATTGTCATGCCCAAGTTTATACACTGTCATTTATAAATATTAGAGGTTTAGTCCGTCACTACCTCTCAGCCCATAGGTTGGATTTGTTACTTACTGAGTTGGTGTACTCACGTTACCCCCTGCACCTTGTGTGCAGATCCAGGTACATTGGGACCCGGCTCTGGTCATTGAGTAGCTGTCAGAGTTTCCATCAGAGTTATCGAGGTAGCAGCTGACGACCGTGATCTCGTCATCTCTTTCTTACTCTACCTATTGTTATTTATTTTTGAGACTATGTTGTCCATTCCTCTCTTTCTTTACTTTATGTTATAGCAGCTCATGACTGAGTGACACTGGATCCGGGGTTGTAGAATTTAGATTGTGGTTTTTCAGATATTGTTTCAAACTTCAAAATTATTATTATTATTACCTGCAGACTTGTTAAAAATGATATTTTTCTGGTAATTGAATTTAACTTAGATAAATGGTTGGTTTGCCTGGTTCCACGACAGGCGCCATCACGACTCCGGAATTGGGTCGTGACACGCGTACAGTTGGTTGCCCTGATTTTAGGTGCTTTTTGCTGCTGTATTCATGAATACATGGCGCTAGGGGTGGACATCGGTCGGTTCGGTTCGGTTATGAATATTATCGGTTTAACATGTCGGTTATCGGTTTACAAATATGATAAACCGATAACCAAACCGATAAGATATTACTTATCGGTTCGATTATCGGTTTACCCGATAAAATAACTCAATCTAGAGTTAAGCAAAAAAGAAAAGACGATTCACTTGAGTTAAGCAAAAAAAGAAGAAGAAGAATTCATGTATAGTATACTACCCAAATTCAGCGTTCTAGCCACGACTAATATTTGAAGCATGTTTTATTTTGACAAATTCATGACCTGTGCAATCTCAAAAATTGATACTACAACTCCACAACATTCCATCTCCAAATCACTAGAAATATTAATTAACACGAACATATTACAACTTTTTGGTTTCTTGCCAAATCATAATCAAGAGATCGATGTCATTTTCCATAGTCCAATTGTAGCAAGAGCAACAAGAGTACTAGTAATTCAACAGTTGTCCAAACACAACTGGAATAGTGTTAATTCTTCAACAACAGTTGTCCAAATACATTAATAACAATACAAATTAGTAGCAATTTCACCTTAAAATTAACAAGCACAAACATAGTACTAAAACATGAGCACAAAATAAAGAACCGAAACAATCAAAAATTTTATATTTTTATTATCGAACTCTATTGTAAAACTCAAACGAAATGAACGAAATTTGTTCCTAACAAATAAGTAATTTTGGAATACAAACTTACGCTAAGATTCTAAGAATGTGGTTGTACTTTGAATTTGAAGAAGAATTGCTCAAGAACTGAATCAGAGTCTAAAAAGTGAATTGGAAACTTCAATCATGAATGCAGCTGGGAAAATTGGGAGAAAAAGAGAAAATGAAACCTTGGATGTATTTACTTAAGGGTAAAATTCTAATTTTATTAAATCTTATTGGGTTATCGTTTAACCCATTAAGAAATTGGGCGAACCGTGGCCCGAATCGATAACCCAATAGTGAAAAAATATAAAACTGTTACCGAACCGTTAATCCAAAAATTCGATATCGATACACAAATAAGCTTTTTTTGGTTCGGGCTATCGGTTATACCTGATATATGCTCAGCCCTACATGGTGCGAATATATATATATATATATATATATATATATGTGAATACACGCGCGTACAACTGGACTACTCTGATTTTAGACGTTTTTTGCTAATGTATTCATGAATAGAGTAGCACAAATACAGCGAATACATTACAATAATAACTAAATAGTAACTATAAGATATAATTATGAATATGACAGCTATAAAAAATTAATTACTATAACGCAATCGTGATTTATAAAAATTCATCATTAATTAATGCTCCTAACTCTTTCGGAACCCACTAGTCACTGGAAAAGGATTTATTGGGCAGCTTTGACAGAAACACATAACCTCCATTATTGACTTTGATTGTACAAACTACATAAGATGACAAACCATATGGGAATTAGGTGGTCATAAACAATTTCCACAAAAAAAAAAAAAAAAAAAAAAGAAGAAGAAGAGAGAATTGCCAATGTTTGGATAAAATTACTCAACTATAATGTACTTTTTTTAATAATGTCAAAAAATGCGGCTTCTTTCAAAATGTAAAATATTGTACCATTTACTAGTGTCTGTACATTTTGCAAAATTCTGACCGCCATGGTTAATAAGTTTCTATTTGTTTCATTCTTCCATTAGACCACTTCGATTATAATATATATATATATATATATATAGATATATATATATATATATATACATATATAATTATATACTTTAAGGTATACTTTCATTCCATTTAGTTTCTCACTTTTATTAGTCAAGATTATTAAAATAAAAATGTAAGCTGTTTAATATTTGTGGGAAACATATCCTCTGTTTTCCACGTGGAAGTGCGTTTTGTTATATTGCCCACGTGGTCCTCCGCCATCATAGCAGAAGAAAATGAGCAGACTTTGCACAGTATAATAGTACGTAAATCATTTTGCGTCACTTTTCACATTTGGCCATCATATTAGACCGCAGAACTTGGACTATGCCTTATTTTCTTACTAGACTATTCTTGTTTTAATATTTCTTCACTATATTTTCCTGCCAACCGACTTCAGTATTATAAGGAGTCGTTTGGTTAGAATATGATTTATACCGATATAAGTTATGTCGGTATAAGTTATATTATGATATGTTATGCTGAGATTAGTTATAGTGGCAGGGGTGAAGCTACGTTTCATTAAGGGTGGTCAACTGACCACCCTTTGCCGAAAAATTATACTTCGTATAAGGTAAAATATTATTTGTTATTGATTAAAAATAGACTTTGAACACCCTTACATAGCCCAATAGCAAAGGTTTGAACATCCTTATTGAATTTTCTGGCTTCGCCACTGTATAAAGGGATTGTTGTTTATTCATTGTTTTGTATGTTATATTAAGAATGACAATTGCATAATTTCTAAGAAGAAGGTATAAGTTATACCGGTGCTAATTACCCCACCTTCTATCAGGTATAAGTTATCCCCGTGTTAAAATTAACACCAGAATAACTTATACCTGATTTGCTAACAAACAAGGTATTAATAAGATGGTATTAAATTTTTATACCACCCTTATACCTTCTTATACCTCATCCCAAACGATCCCTAACTAACTCGGAAGACTATGTATATATATTAGCCTGACCTTTGCTGTTATGCAGATCATTTTCTGACTCTGAAGTTTTGAAAAATATTAACAACCAATTAAGGGATGGCACAGATTGAAAATAACATTAATGGAGATGGAAGATGGTCTCTTCATGGCATGACTGCCCTTGTTACTGGGGGTACTAGGGGCATAGGGTAAGCAAACATAATTTCAAACAACTATTCATAATTCCTTTTTTCTTTTTTTAATTCATTCATAATGTCCATTCTATTTATTTCTGATAGCCATGCCATAATTGAAGAATTAGCGAGTTTCGGTGCAGCAATCTTTACATGTTCAAGGAATAAAAAGGATTTAGATGAATGTTTGGAGAAATGGCAAAAGAAAGGGTACAAAGTGAACGGCTGTACATGTGACTTGTTTTCAGAAGATCAACGGAACCAGTTGATTGAAAAAGCTACTGAATACTTCAATGGGAAACTTGACATCCTCTTAAGTGAGATACCTTAAATGGTTTTGATGTTCCTATTGAATCTTTAATGAATTTATCTTATTTATAAATGAATTTTTACGCGATCAATGCTATTTAATTGATGATGTTTGTTATATTTAAGGTAAATAATGCTGGTGTATGTGTACCAAAGGAAACCACAAAAATTACATCTGGAGATTGCTCACTAATGATGGGAACCAATTTTGAGGCTTCATACCACTTGTGTCAATTAGCATACCCTTTTCTGAAAGTTTCAGGAAAAGCAAGCATTGTGTTCATCTCTTCTATCTCTGGGATCATGGCTATTCCTTTTGTTTCTCTCTATGCAGCTACAAAAGGTAATCCATGTTTCTCATTTTTTCTCTCTCTTTTCTATGAAATATATACCTTTTGCTTCATCAGTTGTACTACTGATTTGTTTCTTAAACATATTACAGTTTGATTAATCAACATAACAAACACTAAATGACTGTTTCTTTTATTAACCATTTTTTAATTTAATATATTTTGTAGGGGCAATAAATCAATTAACGAAGAACTTGGCCTGTGAATGGGGAAAAGATAATATTCGAGTTAATGCAGTTGCACCATGGATTATTGATACTGCGCTTACAGATACTGTAGCTGTAAGTATCATTTCTACTTTGTTTGGTTCTTCCTTCTAATTTTTTAATTATAATTTTTACCCCTAAAGGTGGAAAAAAGCTGGTAAGAATGAAAAAGAGAAAATATTTAAGTGTAACTTTACTTAACTATGTTTTCTTTTTCGTGTGTGTGTTTGCAGGAAGATTTTGAGTCAAAAGATGTGGAGAACTTGATTATGAGAACACCAATAAGCAGGATGGGAAAACCAAATGAAGTTTCTTCATTGGTGGCTTACCTGTGCTTTCCTGCTGCTGCTTATATAACTGGCCAAATCATCTGTGTTGATGGGGGCAAAACTGTTTGTGGATTTCCATGATTAATTACTTTATGCCTAAGCTGGTAAAGAGAAGTCTTCATCCAAATAATCTTTTTTTTTTCCACCGGTGAAAAGCTAAAAAATTGTTAGTTTCCGAAACAGTCAAACAAAGTGTACGAATTTTGTCTTCGTCGTCATTATCATAAGATTGTACGCATACAACAACAATTACTATCAATTTCAAGTTAATTAAGATCAATTATATAATTATTGTATACTTTATGATGACTTTTAATAAGCTATAAGTTGAGATTTTGTGATTCTATAGTTTTCCATCATATACATTAACCAAAAGTTAGGAATGTCAGCACAAACTTATGTCTCGTTGTTTACCCTTAAAATTTGAGTAACAATTAAATTTGTATTGTGATTTTAAGAATACATGATCTAATTCAAATTCAATTGATAAATAATTGATTAAATAAAAATTGGACAACAAAATAAACAAAACGAGTGCTATGCAGTACTTTCGACCTCGATTCGAGATCAAGTAATAAAAACAGTAAAGAACAATAGTAGTAAGTAAACAGAGAACAGAGTGTATATTATTTTCAGTGAATGTGATGTCTTTACAAATGAATGGGGTCCCTCTTTATATAGTAGAGGAATCCTAAATAAGGTACAACCCTAATAACGGAAATAAATCCCATGATTGATGTCAATAACTGCTTGGTCCGATTTGTTCCGAGATTTTCGCCGAGATCTCTGGTCGGTTGCTAATATCTCGCCAATCCGTTATTCAACATGGGTCATGCTCGGTCTTGATTCTCAACGAGCGCTTCGATTTTCACGCTTCTTACTCTGCCATTAAGCTCGAGCCAGATCCATTACGAGCTTATCCTCGAGGCAGCTCCTCGAGCCTACGAAATTGGGCGTGCCTAGTTTCGACCGTATACAGATAGTGCCCGCTTTTGTTGGAGTGAAATGATCAGAAACAATTTGAGCCTCGATTTTTCGGAATCTCGATCGTGACGTCGTCCCCATGACATAAGTAACGGATGTGACCTAAACCTTCCGTCGGTCCGGTTTCCCAAATCATTAATGCATGTCAGTTGGTGGTCGGCCACTAGCGCCATCGAACTATCGCCGTGATCCTAAAAATACCATCTCCTTAATTGAATTAAACTCTACTTTAGCTTTGATTAAGTCTCCAGATCTTCTAACCCTTCTAATTAACTCTCTATCACCGATTATAGAGTCACCGTTACTATCACGGGAACCACCAGCTTTACATCTTCCTTCGACTTTCTTCACTTACATCAATGGTTAAAACCTCAAAGAGTGTACCGCAAAAGGTAAAAGCTTCCTCCTCTTCTTCTCGGCCGGCCGCAATAAAACAACGGTGGAGCCGGCTCCTCATGAGTACATTCCCGACCCGTGTACTCTGAAATCCGACTTCAAGGTCGATAACCCCTCATCGGTATCGGGCCGATGCGATCATGTGTCGATGTACATGTGCTCGATAATGGAGAGCCATATCAAGGCCATGAGGAGGGACTGCAACTGGGGTCCCGAGGTTGCGGTGCAAATCCCCGCTCCCGAGGAGAGCATCACTACCTATGTGGAGGGGTTCTTAAGTGTTTACACTTACCCCTTCACATTGGGTCCCGTCGACCCGGTGATCCTTGATTTCTGCAAAAGATATCAGGTCACCATCGGCCAAATCCATCCCTCTCTATGGCGCATAGTAATCATGTTGCGCTTCTTCTCTAGCAAGGCCGAGGGGCTAGAGTTTACATTTAAACCACCTCATGCGGTTGTACCGGCCTCGAATCTATCGAGGACTGATCAGGCTTCAACGCCGGGCTATGAAGGCCTTATTGTCGAGCATCGACAAGGACAAGGATCGAGGCTGGATGAGCCGATTTATATGGGTGAGGACCCGTGAAATAATACCGGAGGAGAAGATGTCGTCCCCTAAGGAGTGGAACCCCAATCGTAAGTAACATATCGAACGTTATTCTTAATACTTGATTCAGCTTCGTCTAACATTCTCGTTTATTTTGCAGTTGTTCCTTGGATGCCTTAAGTGGTCCCTGATCTCGAATACTAGGTTTGGAAGTTATCCTCGACTTCGTCCCACGCCGAATGTGCATGGCGTGACTTAGCAAGGGGAAGATGGGAGGCCAAGAACCATGGTAAGTATCTCTTTTCTCGAGTTCTAAAATATTTATTGTATTCCACAAAGTACTAGTATTCTTTCATGCAGGCCTGACCAAGGATTCCGTTTTGAGGCCCTCGACTAGCGAGGGAGATTTAAATCCCCGATTTCGAAATCGGAAAAGGACAAAAAGAGGAAAAGTGCCTCGCAATCCGAGGATCCCAAGCCTAACCCTCGAAGGTGAGGCTGAAAGTAATGCTCTCACGGTGGAGACGACCCAAAGCCTGAGAGATGAAGAAGAGGAGAATGCCTCGGTGCTGACAGTCTGACCCAGGAAAGCCGTCGAAGTCGCCTAACCTTCCGAGCCGATGGTGGCCACTGCAACTAAGCCTCAAGTCGAGGAGGCTTCAAAGAGAAATTTGGGTGTGGATCCCGAATCTCCAGAGGTCTAGATCATTTCTCGACCAACTTCAACTAAACCGGACGTGACTGATTTTGAGACCCCGAAAATCGATCAGAGCGCCCCGAGCGACTTGCTCGGGGCCATGACAGCAGGTCAATTTCCTTCACTGCCGGCCTTTTCCGAGGAGGCAATAAGGGACGCCCGGGAGTTGAAGACCCCTGATATTGGCGGAGGCTCTAGTTTAGGTGATCCCTTTCGGGATTGCTCTACTGGGGACGATGATTCCTTTGACATCAAAGACGCTTCTATCCTTTTGGAGGAGGCCCAACGTCTCCTTCCTAAGGTAAGTATCAATTGTTGTAATTCTTTTCTTATTATCTTTTCTCCAAATCTAACTTGTATTTTCTTTCTCGTATAGGCCTCCGCTAAGTTCAGTGTTGACATTAGCCAGTGCGAGATCGGACTTCAGAACATCTCGGAGGAGTGGAATGCTATGAAACTACTTTGTGGCCAAAAGGATGAAGCGATAAAGGACCTCTGAGTTGAACTGGCCAAGGCTCGTGAAGAGGAGGACGAACTAGACAAGCAGGTAACCATATGGACTCAACCCAACTGTGGAGGCTAATACTTCACTATCTCAACTGCAACAGAAGGTGGAAAGAATCGAGCTGCTTCGAGGAGAGTTCGATCAGGTCAAGGCCGATTGTGATAAGTGGAAGGGGAGTATGGACCGCCTGGATTCGGAATAAGAGACTACCTCGGCCAAACTGTCATCGGCCGAGGTTCAAATTCGGGGCATTAAAGAGAGAAAATCATCCCGGGCTAAGAGGATCTAGGATCTTGAGGTCGGGCTTGCTGAGGCCAAGGCGGTGATTGAGAAAACAAAGGTCATGGCAGATAAGTCCATTGCCATGTACCGAGCTAATTCTGAGGCTGCTCAAATGCAGCTAAGAGAGGCTTCCGATCGGGAGCAATGGAATGTTGACTTGGAAAAATGTCAATCCCGGAGGGAAAGCCTCGAGGAAATCCACGCTCGAGGTTTTGACCTTTCCGAGGAGAGCCAAAGTGCTCAAAGCTGAAGCTAGGCATCTTGCCTCCCCGGAAGATGAAGATGACGATGAAGAAGGCAGCCGAGGCGGATCCGATGAGGGGCCTGAAGAAGAAGTTGCTCTCGGAGAAGATGCTAGAGAAGAAGTCGGTCCCAAGGAAGCTTCCCCCGAAGGAGAGGTCGGCCCCGACCACAGTTAGGACTTAGCTTATTTTTTTATTTTCTTTTTGTAAGAACTTGATCGGTATTTTGCACATACCTTTCAACATATAATAGAAAACTTGTTTTTGAATGCCGTCATAGATTTCATGTCAAGTACGTTTTATTTATGTCTTTGCCTTGTGAAATTTTTTACAGCTGTAAGTTCAATAATCGAGTGAGCCTTGGCTTTAAACTCAGAATAAAATAAATCCTTAGGTTTTTTGGTTAAGCGAGGGTAAGTCCCTGATCTCAGTAACATGTTTGAGATTTTATCTCGGATGGCTCGATCGAAGCCATAACTGCATTACTTTTATAACTAAGTTCGAGTAAATTTTGAACTCAGAATAAAACAAACCCTTGGGTTTTTTATCAAGTAATGGGTAAGTTTCTAGCTCACAGTAACATACCCCTTAAGGTTTTATGATGAATCTTCGAGCTATATTCTAGTTGACTTTATTCGAGCTCGGAACAGTGGAACCCTTATATCCAAATTTTGTGAGAATAAGGTCCGAACTCTACATGTATTGGCCCTTAGGCTCATTAGATTGGGCCGATATGGCCTGTCAAAGATGGCTATTATTTCCCATTTTCGGCTTAAAAGACTTAGAAAAAATTTCTTTATGCATTCTATCCTTTCGAACTTCGAAGGTTTTGCTTACCTAGTTTACTACCAGCAGAGAGTCGCACTTAGCTTCAACGACTTCTGCTCCCAAGTTTTTAGACAGCTCAAGGCCTGCAATCATGGACTCATACTCGGCCTCGTTGTTAGTCAATTTAGAAGTTTTGATGGATTGTCTAATAATACTACCCGTGGGCGGAACCAAAACGATGCCTATCCCGGACCCTTTCACATTCGTAGCACTGTCTGTGAAAATGGTCCAGACCCCCGATGATGTACTTGATTTCATTAACAATTCCTTCTCAACTTCAGGTACGAGGGTTGGTCTAAAATCGGCAACGAGGTTCGCTAAAATTTGAGACTTGATAACCGTTCGGGGTTTGATATTCGATATCATACCCACTAAGTTTGACAACCCACTTGGCCGATCGGCCCGATAATTCGAGCTTGTGCAAAACATTACAGAGTGGGTAAGTGGTTAATACACATATGAGGTGACATTGAAAATATGGCTTCAATTTTCTAGGGGCGCTTTTCAGTGCCAGTGCCAATTTCTCTAAGTGTGGATACCTAGTTTCTGCTTCTCCTAAGGTTCGACTTACATAATAAACAGGAAATTGCGTACCTTTCTCTTCTGGAACTAGTACTCCACTTACCGTGATTTATAATACTGCCAAGTACAAGTAAAGTTTCTCATCTTCCTTCGGAGTGTGAAGTAGTGGTGGGCTCGACAGGTATCTTTTCAATTCTTCCAATGCGCGTTGAAACTTCGGAGTCCAGGCAAAATCATTCTTCTTTTTGAGTAGAGAGAAAAACTTGTGGCTTCGATATGATGACCTCGAGATGAATCGACCCTAGACAGCTTTCCGTCCAGTCAACCTTTGTATGACTTTTACACTATCTACGACGGTGATGTGTTTGATGGCCTTGATTTTATCGGGGTTGATTTCTATCCCCCGATTTGATACCATAAAGCCAAGGAACTTGCCCGAACCAACCCAAAAGCACATTTCTCGGGGTTGAGCTTCATGTTATATTTCCTTAAGATCTCAAACGTTTCCTGCAAGTGAGCCAAATGGTCCTCTATGTGCCGAGACGTAACTAGCATGTCATCAGTATAAACTTCCATTGACTTACCTATTTGTTCTTCGAACATTTTATTTACTAGGAGTTGGTAAGTAGCTCCTGCATTTTTAAGCCCGAAAGGCATTACATTATAACAATATGTGCCATATTTGGTGATAAACGATGTCTTTTCTTAGTCTTTCGGGTCTATTTGGATTTGGTTGTACCTGAAATAGGCATCAAGAAAGGTAATGATCTCGTGACCAGCCGTGGCATCGATCATGCGATCAATGTTAGGCAGTGGAAAAGAATCTTAACATGCTTTGTTCAAGTCCTTATAGTCTACACACATTCTAATTTTGTTCCCTTTTTTAGGGACTACAACTATATTAGCTAACCATTCAGGGTATTTTACCTCCCGAATGGACCCTATTTTGAGAAGTTTTGTTACCTTGTCCTTTATGAAGGTGTGCTTTACCTTGGACTGGGGCCTTATCTGTTGCTTCACCGGTCTGAACTTGGAATCCAGGCTCAGTTGATGTGTTGTATCTCCGGTGGAATCTTTGTCATGTCTAAATGAATAGTCTATGTTATCAATAAGAAATTGAATAAGCTTTTTCCTGAGTTCGGGGATTAACCTCGTTCCCAGATATACCTTTTGCTCGGGCAGGCACTCGATCAGTATCACCTATTCCAGTTCTTCGATCGTTGACTTGGTGGAATCTGAATCTTGGGGAACAACAAAGGTCCGAGGGGTTAGAAAATCCTCCTTTTCTTCATCTACTACCTGTTTCTACGATTCGGTCGAGGTTGGGGATGGTGATTTCTATTTGGCCACCTGTTTACCTTTGGTGCTCGATTTTTCTAAGGTTGATAGTGTCAACGTCCTTGTAACTTCATCGACCCCACCGACAATCATATGAATGACATGTTTAGGTTCTTCTTGTTCATTCTTCCTGGTGGTGTCTCTTTCCCTGAAGTGATTCTTAGCCCGATCGCTAAGAATTCTCGAAGGTGGCCCTCGTTGAATAATTGGTGTACCTCATCCCTTAATTGTCTGCAGTCTTAAGTCCTATGGTCGTGTGTGCCATGATACCCCCACATTAAATTTGGATTCCTTTGAGAAGGATCGGTCTGTATGGGTCTGGGCCACCTAGTGTCTTTGATCCTTTCAATAGTCGATACTATGCCCGATACATCGATGCTAAAATTGTATTCTGATAGCCGAGGTGCTTCTGTGGGATTTGCATACTTATCAAAACTAGTCTTGATCATAGTCCCCGAGAACTTTGTCCTCGATCACCTCTTCGTTCATTCCAGGTGGAATTACGCCCCGGCTTGTTGTTCCTTCGATGTGAAATATATGGTTGGTACCATTCTTTATTCGACACGGTATCTTTATCGACGTCCCTCTTATTTTTACCTTTCTACCTGTTTGGATGTACTAAACCGGAAGGAGCTCCTAATTGTTCATCCTCGACCCCGATCTTCAATTGATATCGATTGTGAACCTCTACCCAAGTTACAACTGGGTACTCGATCAATTTTATTTCAATTGACGTGATGCTATAGAAATCCATTCATTCAACCTTTGGGTGAAGGCTTGAACAGCCCAATCATCTGTGACAGGTGGTAACTCTATGCATTCCATCTAAAATCGAGACAGGAACTCCCTTAACATCGCATTATCCCGTTGTCTCACCTTGAAGAGGTCCGACTTCCTTGTTGTGACTTTTATGACCCCGGCGTGCGCTTTTATGAAAGAATCTGCTAACATGGCGATGAATCGATTGAATTTGGTGGTAGGTTGTGATACCAAATCATTTCCCCCTTCGACAGGGTGTAACGACCCGGTCGGTCATTCCAAGAGTTTTAGCCCCGTCTCCCCCATTTATAATTCATTATATGTGTTTCATCTCTATTAGGTTGTTTCGGGTCGGTTGGCTCGGGTTCTAAGTGATTTTGGAGAGGAATGAGACACTTAGTCTCTTAAGTTGGTTATTTAGTTGAAAAAGTCAACCAAAAGTTGACTTATGGGTAAATGACCTCGAAAAATGTTTTTTATGGTTCAAATAGCGTCGTTAGGTGATTTTGGACTTAGGAGTGGGTTCGGAATGTTATTCGGAGGTCTGTGGTAGAATTAGGCTTGAATTGGCGAAATTAAATATTTGGCAATTTTCGGTCGGCGGTGAAAAATTAGATATCGGGGTCGCAATGGAATTTCGGAAGTTGGAATATGTTCGTAGTGTCATTCGTGATGTGTGTGCAAAATTTCAGGTAATTTGGACGTGGTTTGTGTGGTTTTGGCATCATTGGCGAATTTTGGAAGTTTAGAAGTCCTTAGGATTCAATTCAGGGTTATTCGGTGTTTTGGTGTTGCTATGAGTGTTCTGAACGTTCGACTAAGTTTGTATAGGGATATGGGACCTATTGGTGTAATTACGTGAGGTCCCGAGGGTCTCGGGTTGAGTCCGGATGGTTAATAGAGAGTTTGAACTTGAGAAATTGCAGCTGGTGCTGTTGTTCTGCTATAGTCGCACCTGTGGATTGGGAAGCGCAGGTGCGAGTGTCGCTGGTGCGGTGGTGTGTCGCTGGTCCGGGAAGGGAGCTTGGGGTTCCATTCGCAGATGCGAGGGGATGAGTGCACATGTGAGCCCGCAGATGCAAAGTGGAGATCGCAGAAGCAGAGTGGGCTGAGTAAGTCATTTTCGCAGGTGCAGATGTTTTTCCGCAGATGCGGTGTATGGACCGCAGGTGCAGAATAACTGGGCAGAAGGTATAAATTAAACCCTTTGCTAATTTTTGCACATTTCCATCATTTTTTGAAGACAAGATTGGAGCTTTTGAGGGATTTTTAAGAGGGATTCAAGGGGAATCACGTTGAGGTAATGTTTTTGAACCTAAAACTCAAATCTATGGTGATTTTCAGTAGATTAAGCATGAAATTTATGGGAATTTGGGGTGGAAATTGGGAAATTAGGGCTTGGAATTTGAGAGCTAAATTTGGGTGATTGATGGGTCAAACGAAGTTAGATTTTGGTAAATGTGGTATGTATGGACTCGTGAGAGGATAAGGATTCTAGTTTTATATTTTTACCGGATTCCGAGACGTGGGCCTAGGGGCCGGGTTTGGCCAATTACAGAAATTTTGATTTAATTTGATATTTTCGCGTGGGCTTTGTTCCTTTAGCATGTATTAATGTTATGATACTTATTTTGGATAGATTCGAAGCGATTTGAGGCCTAGTCGAGCGGCAAGGGCATCACATAGTAGATTTTCGTCCAGTTTGAGGTAAGTAACGATTGTAAATCTATACTTGAGGGTATGAAACCCCGGAATTTTATACTATTTTGATAAATGAGGTGACTCACATGCTAGGTGACGGGCGTGTAGGTGTGCACCAGTAGGGATTGTGACTTAGTCCGTCCCGTGGCAACTGTAGAGTTGCGTATTTTGATAAACTCTATAGGATATCTATGTGTTTTAGAAATGATTATGTTAACTAGGGCTGAATGCCATGTTTGGGGTCTTGTGCCGTACTATTTGGACCCTCAGGGGTATTTTACTGCTATCCTCGCACTGTTTTGATAGAAAGCATATACTCAGTCATGATTCAGACCTGTTTATTGTTTAATTTTGTTCATCACTCTATATTAAATATATGAAAGTTGTTTTGGGCTGAGTCCCCTGAATTTTGTACTGAAATGCCTGAGTGGCTTGTGAGGCTGATGACTGAGTGAGGCTGAGGGACGGATTGTGAGGTTTTTTATGGATCGGGCTGCATGCCACATTGTTATATACACATATATGGATCGGTCAGCATGCCGCAATGATAAGTTGGATCGGGTTGCACACCGCAGCGATATTGGGTCGGGCTGCACGCCGCAACGATATAACTCTTGGGCTTTAGGAGCCCCTTCGTAGTCAGCACACCCCCAGTGAGCGCAGTCGACTATATATTTATGGATCGGGCTGCACGCCGCAACAATTATTATATGGTACCTATTGAGCGTGAGTGCTGATTGATGAGTGTTGAGTCACGAGTGTTTGAGAGGCTTGCCCGAGGTGCTATATATGAGTGATACTTCGCCCAAGGGGCTTGTTTATGAAATTACTGTTTTCACTATACTTTTATACTGAGCCTCTATTAAAAATGTTTAACAAATATTTTAAACGACTTTCATAGAAACTGGAGTTTTTATGCGATACTCTGAATCTAATACTGATTTGATCTTGTTATTTTCACTAAGGTATTTATGTTGTGAAATTTATATGATTTTAAGTGCTCGTCACTGCACTCGGTCTTTAGTTATAATTGTTACTTATTGAGTTGGCATACTCACGTTACTCCCTGCACCTTGTGTGCAGATCCAGGTTCCAGGGCATCCGAGTGAGAGCTGATCTTGTCCTTCAGTGCATCCCGGAGTTAGCGAGGTAGCTGCACGAAGTCAACAACCTTGCTTTTCTCCTTCCTATCTTTTGGTATTTATTTTTATTGAACTCATCTTGTATTGAGTAGACAGTATCAGACTTGTATTCTAGTTGCTCATGACTAGTGACTCCGAGATCCGGCAATGTTTTAATGTTTTACATATGTCCACTTGTTTTGAAATGTTTAAACGGAAGATTTATGATAATATCTTATTAATAAATGAGCTAATGAAAAAGGCTTTTTATGCTATAAATATCGAATCGTCTAGCCTAGTACTGCGATAGGCGCCATCACGGCCGGGGTGGTTTGGGGTCGTGACAAGTTGGTATCAGAGCCTAGGTTGCATAGGTCTCACAATCATGAGCAGGTTTAGTAGAGTCTTGCGGATCGGTACGGAGACATCTGTACTTATCTTCGAGAGGCTGCAGAACCCTTAGGAAAAATCTCACATTCTTTAATTCTTGTCGTGCGAATCTATTGGTTTTGGTAACTAAACTTCTGTTGTTTCATTCTCTCACAGATGGTGAGGACATGTGCTACCAGGCAGGATGATCAGCCACCTGTTGAACCCACGAGGGGTCGAGGCCGTGGTAGGGGTAGAGGTGCAGCTCGCGCAGCAGCCGGGGCAGTACCCATTGACCCACCTGTTATTCCAGACAAGGTCCCAACCTTAGATGTTCCAGCGGGGCTAGCCTAGGCACCGACAATGCCTATTGTTATTTTGGGTCTTGAGGAGACCTTGGCTCAGATCTTGACCTTGTGCACCAGTCTTGCTCAGGCGGTCGCGTTTTCTTCTACAGCAGCTACTTTTCAAGCTGGGGGAGGCACTCAAACTCCGGCCGCTCGTACCCCTGACCAGGTTATTCAGGGACTTCAGACACGGAGGGCACCTCCAGCCCTGCCGGTTGCACCTGCTATGGACTATGTGATTCTAGTCATGCCTGATGATGAGCAGCGCAGATTGGGGAGGTTTGGCAGACTCCAGCCTCCGACTTTCAGTGGTTCCAAGGGCGAGGATGCCCATGATTTCTTAGACAAGTGGTAGAGGATTCTTCGTACAACGGGTATATTGGAGACAAGTGGGGTCTCGTTCACTACTTTCCAATTCTCAGGAGTTGCCTTTACTTGGTGGGAGGCGTATGAGAGGCGTATGCCTGTTGGTTCATCGACCCTTACCTGGAAGCAGTTCCCCACTCTCTTTTTGGAGAAGTATGTGCCGCAGTCCCGCAGGGAGGAGCTACGCAGGCAGTTCGAGCAGTTGCGTCAGGATGATATGACTATGACGTAGTATGAGATGCGATTTTCAGAGCTAGCACGTCTTGCTGTTTGGTTGGTTCTCACAGATAGGGAGAGGATCAGGAGGTTCGTGGATGGCCTCACATATCAGCTCCGGATTCTTATGAACAGAGAGAGGGTCGGGTGCTACTTTTGAGCAGGTTGTTGATATTGCGCGAGAGATTGAGACAGTTCGTCGCCAGGAGCGAGATAAAAGAGAGGCCAAGAGGCCTCGGGGAACTGGTAGCTTTGGTAGTGTTCCCTCCAGAGGTCAGTTTCAGCATGCAGAGGCGGCTAATTTTGGCCTACTCAGCCAGCTCGCCCATCTTATAGTGGTGCATCATCGGGGCATGGTTCCCATAGTTCTCATCCGGGCCGCTCATCATTCAGTTCCCATCCAGCCTAGAGTTTATCACGTGCACCATCAATTCAGGGTTCCTCCATGCCAAGTGCTTCTATTAGTTATCTTGGTTCTAAGGGTTCCCTTCAGTACCCGTCCCCCGCACTAGGGAGTTGTTACGAGTGTGGAGAGTTTGGTCATATGAGGAGGCAATGTCCTCATCTTCTTGGGGGTCCATCTCAGTGGAGGAGTCAGCCCTCGACTTCAGCTCCAGTTACTTCACCACCCGCCCAGACATCTAAGGGTGGAGGTCAGGTAGCTAGAGGCTGCCCTAGAGGGGGAGGTCGATCAAGTGGAGGCCAGGCCCATTTTTATGCCCTTCCAGCCAGATTAGATGCTATGGCCTCAGATGCTGTGATTACATGTATTGTTTCAGTTTTTCACCGAGATGCCTCAGTCTTATTTGATCCTGGTTCCACATATTCTTATGTTTCGGCATATTTTGCTCATTTTCTGGATATGCCCCGTGAGTCCTTAGTTACATCTGTTCATGTGTCGACTCCGGTGGGCTATACTATTATTGTGGACCGCATGTATCGGTCATGTGTGGTGTCTATTGGGTGTCTGGAGACCCGAGAGGATCTGTTGTTACTCAGTATGGTGGATTTCGATGTGATATTAGGCATGGATTGGCTTTATCCATGTCATGTTGTCCTATATCTTCACGCTAAGATCGTGACCTTAGCGATGCTCGGATTTCCGAGAGTTGAGTGGAGAGGTTCCATAGATTATATGCCTAGTAGGGTGATTTCATACCTGAAGGCTCATTTCGAGAACGGGTGTCTATTGTCTTTGGCTTTTGTGAGGGATGTCAGTGCTGAGACTCCCACTATTGATTATGTTCCTATGGTCCGTGATTTTCTAGATGTGTTCCCTCCAAACCTGTCGGGCATGCCGCCTGATAGGGATATTGATTTGGTTCCAGGCACTCAGCCTATTTCTATTCCACCGTATTATATAGCACCCGCTGAGTGGATGAAATTGAAATAGCAGCTTCAAGAACTTCTAGATAAGGGGTTTATTTGGCCTAGTGTGTCACCTTGGGGTGCGCCGATGTTATTTGTGAAGAAGAAGGATGGTTCCATGAGAATGTGTATTGACTACAGGCAGTTGAACAAGGTTTCAGTCAAGAATAAGTATCCTCTGCCTCGTATCGATGATTTGTTTGACCAGCTTCATGGAGCCAGGGTGTTCTCTAAAATTGACATGAGATCCGGGTATCATCATCTGAAGATTCGGGATGAAGATATTCCTAAGACGGCTTTCAGGACCCGTTATTGCCATTATGAGTTCTTGGTGATGTCTTTTGGGATGACCAATGCCCCAATAGCGTTCATTCATTTGATGAACAATGTATTTCAGCCATATTTGAATTCCTTTGTTATTGCGTTCATTGATGACATCCTGGTGTACTCTCGTAGCTAGGAGGAGCATTCTCAACATTTGAGAGTTGTATTGCAGAGATTGAGGGAGGAGAAGCTTTATGCGAAATTCTCCGAGTGTGAGTTTTGGCTTGGCTCAGTAGCTTTCTTGGGGCACGTGGTGTCCAGTGAGGGTATTCAGGTAGATCCTAAGAAGATAGAGGCGGTGCAGAGTTGGCCCAGACCGTCCTCAGCTCAAATATTAGGAGCTTCCTTGGTTTGACGGGTTATTTTCGTCGCTTTCTGGAAGGGTTTTCTTCTATTGCTTCGCCCTTGACAAAATTGACCCAAAAGGGTGCTCCGTTCAGGTGGTTGGACGAGTGTGAGGAGATCTTTCAGAAGCTCAAGGCTGCTTTGACCATAGCTCTAGTATTAGTATTGCCATCAACTTCAGGTTCTTATATCGTGTATTGTGATGCCTCGATGATAGGCATTGGTTGTGTCTTGATGCAGGAGGGTAGGGTGATTGCCTACGCCTCCCGCCAGTTGAAGACCCATGAGAAGAATTATCCATTGCATGATCTTGAGTTACCAACCATTGTTCACGCCTTGAAGATTTGGCGTCATTATTTGTATGGGGTTCAATGTGAAGTTTTTACTGATCATCGGAGTTTGGAGCATATGTTTAAGCAGAAGGATCTGAATTTGCGACAACAGAGATGGTTGGAGCTTCTCAAGGACTATGATATCATTATTCTATACCATCCAAGGAAGGCCAATGTAGTGGCCAATGCTTTGAGTCGCCGAGCAGAGAGTTTGGGGAGTCTAGCATATCTTCGGCAGAGAGACCTTTAACACTTGATGTTCAGGCCTTAGCGGGCCAGCTTTTGAGATTGGATATACTGGAGCCCAGTCGGGTATTGGCTTGCGTAGTCTCCAGGTCTTCTCTTTATGACCGTATCAGAGAGCGACAATATGATGACCCACACTTGCTCGTTCTTCAGGATAGGGTCCAGCGAGTTGATTCCAGGAATGTATCTATTGGTGATGATGGTGTGATGAGGATGCATGGTCGGATATGCGTGCCTAATGTAGATGGGCTTCGGGAGTTGATTATAGAGGAGGCCCACAACTCGTGGTATTCCATCCATCAGGGTGCTGCGAAGATGTATCAGGATCTGAGACATCATTATTGGTGGAGGCAGATGAAGAAGGATATTGTTGGATTTGTAGCTCGGTGTCTCAATTGTCAGCAGGTCAAGTATGAGCACCAGAGACCGGGTGGATTGCTTCAGAGGTTGGACATTCCGGAGTGGAAGTGGGAGTGAATCACCATGGACCTTGTAGTTGCGATCCCACGGACTTCAAGGAAGTTCGATGCTATTTGGTTTATCGTGGATCGGCTGACCAAGTCTGCGCACTTTATTCCTGTTTGTATTACTTACACTTCGGAGTTGTTAGCCGAGATTTATATGTGGGAGATTGTTCGACTTCATGGTGTTCCAGTTTCCATCATTTCTGATAGAGTTACTTAGTTCATATCGCAGTTTAGGAGGGCCGTGCAACGAGAGTTGGGTACTCAGGTTGAGTTGAGCACACCGTTTCATCCCCAGACGGACGGATAGTCTGAGCGCACTATTAAGATATTAGAGGACAAGTTGCGCGCTTGTGTCATTGATTTTGGGGGTTCATGGGACAAGTTTCTGCCACTCGCGGAGTTTGCATATAATAATAGTTATCAGTCGAGTATTCAGATGGCTACGTACGAGGCTTTATATGGGAGGAGGTGTAGATCTCCGGTCGGTTGGTTTGAGCCGGGTGAGGCTAGAATCTTGGGTAGTGATTTGGTGCAGGATGCTTTAGATAAGGTGAATTTGATTCAGGAGCGGCTTTGCACGACGCAATCTAGGAAGAAGAGCTATGCGGACAGGATGGTTCGTGATGTATATTTCATGGTGGGGAGAAGGTTCTACCGAAGGTGTCACCCATGAAGGGTGTTATGCGGTTTGGAAAGAGGGGCAAGTTGATCCCCCGATTGCTTTGGCCTTTTTAGGTGCTTCAGAGGGCAGGGGAGGTGGCTTATAGACTTGTTTTTCCACCCAGCTTGTCGAGTGCGCATCCAGTATTTCATGTTTCCATGCTTCAAAAGTATGTTGGTGTAACGACCCGACCGGTCATTTTTTGTTATAGAACCCCGTGTCTATAAATGAGACTTCGCGTAGTTGCTTTTACTGATTTATGACTTGTGGGGACGGGTGGTTTGAGGTTTGGAGTGGTTTAGGAACACTTAGTTCCTTAAGGTTGGGCTTTAAGGCCAAGTTTGACTTCGGTCAACATTGTTAGTAAATGACCTCTGAATCGAGATACGAAGGTTCTGGTAGGTTTGTATGATGATTTCGTACTTGGGCGTATGTTCGGAATGGGTTTTGGATGACCCGAGAGTGTTTCGGCGCCTAATAGTGAAATAAGGTTTCCGTAAGTTCAAACTTGAGGTTTGGAACGTGTTTTTATGTTATCGAGGCCCAAACGGAATTTCGAGACTGGGAACAGTTCCGTTATGTCATTTATGATTTTTTCGCAAAATTTGGTGTCATTCCGAGTAGTATAGGTACATTTCGGCGTGTTGAAAGCGAATTCAAGAACTTAAAGTTCTTAAGTTTGATCCAATAGGTTTTGGGGTATGATTTTTAGATTTAGCATTTTTTCGGACGTTCCGACGGCTCGAGCGATTCCGTATAATGATTTAGGACTTGTTGGTATATTTGGACGGGGTCTGGGGTGGGCTCGGATACCATTGGGGCATCGCACGAGGAAAACACCACCCTTAAATGACTGCTGGTGCACCAGATCTGGTGCGACCGCACCTACAGAGGGCTAGCCGCAGGTGTGAGACCGCTTCTGCGATCCCAGCCTCGCAGGTGCGACCTCTGAGGGATCTGCCTATTTTCTGAAGATGCGGACCTCTTTCCGCAGAAGCGAAGTCGTAGGTGCGGACTCCGCTCCGCAGGTGTGAAGCCAGACCTCCTTGCCCTTCTCCGCAGATGCGAGACCGCATGTGCGAAAAACCTGTAGGCAGGGAGGTTCATTTTAAATACGGGACTTAGCCATTTTTGAATACTTTTCTTCATCTTTGGGAAATTTTGAGAGCATGCAAGGAAGATATTCGACCTAGCTACTATAAGGTAAGTAATTCTTACTATAAATTAAGTTTAATACTTGAATTCTTACGTAGATTAACACATTAAATTAGTAGAAATCATGGGTTTAGAGTAAAACCTAGGTTTTTGAAAAAAAAAAGAAAAATTTCCAAGAAATTGATTATGGAATCACACAAAAACTATATACTATTGATCCTTAGGCTATGAGTGACAATTTTCTTTGAAAGTTTCGGAATCCGAGCATGTGGTCCCGGGGGTATATTTTGGAATTTTTTAATTTAGGTTGAAATAATTATTTAACTAGAGGAATTTTATACTTTTGAGTTTAGATTGATTTATTTATGCAATATTTGACTAGTTTCGAGTCGTTGGGCGACGAATTTGGAGTTTCGGGCGCGTTCTTGACCCGGGTAGTAGACTTGACACGAGGTAAGTCTCCTATCTAACCTTGTAAGAGGGAATTATCCCCATAGGTGAAGTAATTAACCGTATGTCATTAATTATGGGGACTACGTACGTACGAAGTGACGAGAGTATGTGCGTAGTGACTATTCTTGATATGTCCGGGTAGTTAGGTTCACACCATGCCTTGTAAATTTCATAATTTAACTATATGCCTTGTAATTTCCTTCGTATGTAAATTTGTTTCATGAAGTTATCCTAATAGGCATTTTCAGACGAATCATTATTATTTTGGAAAAAGAATTTAAAGAAAAATGTTATGTCTGTATCCGCTTCGCAATATATATATTCCGAGAGCGGGATGACTCTTTCCACTACTCTTATGGGAGCGGGTTGTACGCCACGACAGGTTAATAGATGCATCTATGGTTCGCGTCATTCGACCCTCCGGCAGTGCACATTTACTATTATGTTTGCCCAAACCGTACCTTCTGATATATTGTGCGCATGCTACTTGTTTGATATTATTCATGACCTAAAAATTGTTAAATGTTTTGAAAGAATAGATTTGCAATTTGTATTTTGGAGTTTCAACTCGAAATAGGTTTCATAAACATGCTTGATATTCATTGTTCTATTATCCATGTGTACTCGTTACTCTCTTTAATTTACACACCTAAATATATTGTTTGGACCCTAGTAAGTGTCAAGTCGACCTCTCGTCACTACTTCTTCAAGATTAGACTAGATACTTACTGGGTACATATTATTTATGTACTCATTCTATGCTCTGTACTTAATTGTACAGGTTCTGAGGCGGGTGCATCCGGGTATCAGTCTGGAGTTCGTCCCTGATAGTTCCCTGGTCCAGACTTCACGGTGAGTTGCTCCTCTTGACGACACTCGACAACACTATGGAGTCTTCTTTTGTTATTCTGTCTATTCTTCTCAAATAGTAGGACAATCTATGTATTCCTTTGTTTTTACTCTACTAGTATGCTTGTAGACTTGTGACACTAGTTCTTGGCACACACGTTAGTAGACATTATTTTGGGATGTAAATATTAAATTATGACTTTTTATGGCTATTTCTGTTTAAGATTTCCTAAGTTATCCGTCTTTACTTAATGTCTTAAATCTAAATCAAGTAAGTGTTGGAAATGTTTTGGAAAATTAAATGAAACTCACTAGTAGATTGGTGTTGGATTGCCTGACTACGGTGTTGGGCGCCATCACGACCTGAGTTAATATTCGGTCGTGACAGTTGGTGACCCGTCCCATGTTTTGGACTTCAGCACAGTTTAGTTAGAGGGTGATATGACCTATGATGTGGAGCCAGTGGCTATTTTGGATCGGCAGGTCCGAAGATTGAGGTCAAAGGGTATATCTTCAGTTAAGGTGCATTAGAGAGGGAAGGCGGTGAAGGAGGCTACCTGGGAGACCGAGCGGGAGATGCAAAGCAAATATCCACACCTATTTGAGACTCCAGGTATGTTTCTAGACTCGTTCGAGGAAGAACGTTTGGTTAGCCCCATCTCCCTCATTTCTGCTTCATTATATGTGGTTCAGCTCTATTATGTTGTGTCGGGTCGGTTGGCTCGGGTTCGGAGTGATTTTTGAGAGGAACGAGACACTTAGTCTCTTAAGTTGATTATTTAGTTGGAAAAGTCAACCGGAAGTTGACTTGTGGATAAATGACCTCAGAATTGGATTTTTATTGTTCCGATATCTTCGATAGGTGATTTTGGACTTACGAGTGGGTTCAGAATGTTGTTCAGAGGTCCGTGGTAGAATTAGGCTTGAATTGGCAAAATTAGATATTTGGCGATTTTCTATCGGTAGTGGAAAATTAAATATCGGGTCGGAATGGAATAGGTTCATAGTGTAATTCGTCACATGTGTGCAAAATTCCAGGTAATTCCGACGTGGTTTGGGTGGTTTCGGCATTGTTGGCGAATTTTGGAAGTTTAGAAATCCTTAGGCTTGAATTCTGGGTTAATTCGGTGTTTTAGTGTTATTATGAGTGTTCCGAAGGTTCGACTAAGTTCGTATAGGGATATGGGACCTATTGGTTTAATTGGTTGAGGTCCCGAGGGCCTCAGGTTGAGTTTAGATGTTTAACGGAGAGTTTGAACTTGAGAAATTGCAGCTGGTGTTGTTGTTCTGCTATGGCCGCACCTGCAGATTGGGAACCGCATGTGCGACTGTCGCTGGTGTGGTGGAGTGTCGCAGGAGCGGCGAAGGTATCCTAGGGTTCTTGTCATAGATGCGAAGGGATGAGCGCACCTGCGAGCCCGTAGGTGCGAAGTTGAGATCGCAGATGCGGAGTGGGTTGAGTAAGTCATTTCCGCAGGTGCAGATGTTTTTTCGCAGATGTGGAATAACGGGGCAGAAGGTATAAATTAAACCCTTCGTGAATATTTTCACATTTCAACCATTTTTGAAGACGTGATTGGAGCTTTTGAGGGATTGTTAAGAGGGATTCAAGGGGATTCACGTTGAGGTAATGTTTTTTAAACTAAAACTCGAATCTATGGTGATTTTCAGTAGATGAAGCATGAAATTTGTGGGAATTTGGAACGTAGGGCTTGGAACTTGAGAGTTAAATTTGGGTGATTGAGGGGTCAAGCGAAGTTAGATTTTGGAAAATTTGGTATGTATGGACTCGTGAAAGGATAAGATTCTAGTTTTATAATTTTTACCAGATTCTGAGACGTGGGCCTGGAAGTCGGGTTTGTCCAATTTCGGAAATTTTGATTTAATTTGATAATTTTCGCGTGGACTTTGTTCCTTTAGCATGTATTAATGTTATGATACTGATTTTTGGATAGATTCGAGGCGATTTGAGGCCGAGTCGAGCGGCAAGGGCATCACGGTGTAGATTTTCGTCCGGTTTGAGGTAAGTAACGATTGTAAGTCTAGACCTGAGGGTATGAAACCCTGGAATTTCGTACTAGTTTGATAAATTAGGTGACACACATTCTAGGTGACAGGCGTGTGGGCGTGCACTAGTAGGGATTGTGACATTGTCCGTCCCGTGGCAACTGTAGAGTTGCGTATTTTGATAAACTCTATATGATATCTATGTGTTTTTGAATTGATTCTGTTAACTAGGGTTGAATGCCATGTATGGGCCCTTGTGCCATACTGTTTGGACCCTCAGGGGTATTTTACTGCTATCCTTGCACTGTTTTGATAGAAATCATATCCTCAGTCATGATTTAGACCCGTTTATTGTTTAATTTTGTTCATCACTCTATTTTAAATATGTGAAAGTTGTTTTCGGCTGAGTCCTCTGAATTTTGTACTGAAATGCCTGAGTGGCTTGTGAGGTTGATGATTGAGTGAGGCCTAGGGCCGGATTGTGAGGATATTTATGGATCGGGTTGTACGCCGAATTGTTATATATACATATATGGATCGGGCTGCACGCCGTAGCGATATGTTGAGACAGGCTGCATGCCACACCGATATTCGGTCGGGCTGCACGCCGCAACGATATAACACTTGGGCTATAGGAGCCCCTTCGGAGTCTGCACACTCCTAGTGAGCGCAGTCGACTATATATTTATGGATCGGGCTGCACGCCGCAACAGTTATTATATGGTACCTATTGAACGTGAGTGCTGATTGATGAGTGTTGAGTCACGAGTGTCTGAGAGTCTTTCCCGAGGGGCTATATATGAGTGATACTTCGCCCGAGGGTCGTGTTTATGAAATTATTGTTTTCACTCTACTTTTATATTGAGCCTCTATTAAAAATGTTGAACAAATGTTTTAAACGATTTTCATTGAAACTGGAGTTTTTACGAGATACCCTGAATCTAATACTGATTTGATCTTGTTATTTTCACTAAGATATTTATGTTGTGAAATTTATATGATTTACTTACTGAGTTGGCGTACTCACGTTACTCCTTGCACCTTGTGTGCATATCCAGGTGCCAGGGCATCCGAGTGAGAGTTGATCTTGTCCTTTAGAGCATCCCGGAGTTAGAGAGGTAGTTGCACGGCGTACGCAACCTTGCTTTTATCCTTCCTATCTTTTAGTATTTTTCTTATCAGATTCATCTTGTATTGAGTAGACAGTATCAGACTTTTATTCTTGTTGCTCATGACTAATGACTCCGATATCGGGCAGTGTTTTAACCTTTTACATATTTCCGCTTGTTTTGAAATGTTTAAATGGAAGATTTATGATAATATCTTATTACTAAATGAGCTAATGAAAAAGGCCTTCTATGTTATAAATATCGAATCGGCTAGCCTAGTACTGCGATAGGCTCCATCACGGCCCGGGTGGTTTGGGGTTGTGACACAAGGTCTCTCTGAATTTTTTCATCTATACCGACTCGATCTCGTCGTCCTCCAAATCATTACCCTTAATGACGGATGTGTAATAGGTAACATGATCATTGGCGTCAGTGGTCTCGTTATATTTGGGTATGTCAGTCATACGAAACTTCTTTGGAATGGGCTTTGGATCCGCACTCGCTGGAAAGGGCTTTTACACAAACTTCTTCGAATCCATTCCCTTCAAGATCTGTGCTCCCACCAATATCTGGTCAACTTGGGAGTTGTAAGTCCCCACCTTTTTATTGTTGGCTTCGATTTTCTTCTCCCCTGATTCAATCCTCTTGGTGAGCTCCTAGAGAATTTTGATTACAACAGGATCGATCCCAGATGTGTTATTACTCGATCTTTCTGATACTGGTTTGGTACGTCGAATAGTTTGAGGCTCGACTCTATTTGGAGCTCTGTGCTGATTTTGTAGTTGAGCAATGGCAGCATGTTGAGCTTGAAGCATTTTGAATATCACTTGGAGACTGACTCCTTCGTCTCCTCTGCCCTGTGTACCTCGACCATCAGTTCAGCCTTCTCTGCGTACGCTCCCCTCGGGATCTGCTCCTAAGTTCGTATTCACAGAAATGTGCGAACTTACGTCGACTAGGTTGATGGGCGGTACTCCTCCGAGATCAGCTTGTGGCACCTCGATTTCTGGAGCAATAACATTCTCATTTTCCCCGTGAAGTCCGAGGTCATTGTCACCATGTGTGGATGCGTTTTGTGAGTTTGACATGTTTCAACCTGAAGCAAAAGTCCTTGATAAGAACAAGTGTGAAATAGTGTGTTTTACCAGAATCAGTACTGAACAATCACTATTATCCTTAGCCCCACGGTGGGCGCCAAACTGTTTACCCATGAAATTCGAGTAACAATTAAACTTGTATTGTGGTTTTAAGAAAACGTGATCTAATTCAATACCAATTGGTAAATGATGGATTAATAAATAAATTGGACAGAAAAATAAATCAAACCACTGCTATGCAGTACTTTCGACCTCGATTCAGGATGATCTCGAGATCAAGCAATAAGAACAGTAAAGAACAATAATAGTAAGTATATTATTTTCAGTGAATGTGATGTCTTTACAAATGAATAGGGTCCCTCTTTATATAGTAGAGGAATCCTAAATAAGGTACTACTCTAATAATGGAAATATATCCCATGATTGATGTCAATAACCGCTTGGTCTGATTTGTTCCGAGATTTCCGCCGCAATCGTTTGTGGGTTGTTAATATCTTGCCAATCCATTATTCGATCATGCTCGGTATCGTTCCTCAACGAGATTTTCATTTTTCACGCTTCTTACTCTGCCATCGAGCTCGTACAAGATCCATTATGAGCTTATCCTCGAGGCAGTTCCTCGAGACTGCGAAATGGGGCGTGTCCGGTTTCGATTGTATACACTCATTTGGCCAATTCCTTGATCTTTATACTCTTTTGGCCCTGTGTGAAGAGAGGAAAACAAGTTACATCTCGAGAAGTGCATATATATATATATGTGTGTACGTATATATATATATATATATATATATATAACCGACACGGACAAAACTATCGGCCG
>ML286055.1:35572-53762 GCA_005239495.1 Nicotiana undulata
ATATATATATATATATATATATATATATATATATATCGTGGGATTTGACCGAGTATATGTCATTGTTCCTACAACTTAAGTTTTCATATAGCACTACATGTTATAGCACTATACATTTTGCTTCGAAATGTGTTCTAGCGTGTTGGATGCCGATACTTAGAATCGATTGCTCACACATTAAGACTCAATAATATCTGGTCAGTTAAATTCTAGAATTATGCATGTTATAGGTTAACTAAAGTGATAAAAAAGTATATCCTAGGTTAATCGGATATAATTGAATTTTTGATTGATCCATTGGTCAAGCATCCGAGCAGAGTACTAATCAGGTGATCGAGAATAACTAAATTATTGCATAGAACATCGATTTTATAATCTAGTTATTCTCAATTGATCCACATGTCAACTATAAAGGATGTCATATCGCCAAAAAACTAGATTATCACATAGAGTTGATACAATTCGGCGATGTCGCATCCTTTATAGTTGGCCAGTGGATCAATTGAAAATAACCAGATTATACAATCGATGTTCTATGTGATAATCTAGTTATTCTCGGTCACGTGATTAATACTTTGTTCGGATACTTGACGAGTGGTTCAATCAAAAATTAAATTATATCCGATTAACCTAGGATATACTTTTTTATCACTTTAGTTACCCTATAACATGCATAATTCTTGATTTTAACTGACAAGATATTATTGAGTTTTACTGTGTGAGTGATTGAGTCTAAGTATCGGCATCCAACATGCTAGAACACATTTCAAAGCAAAATGTATAGTGTTATAAGATGTGGTGCTATATTAGAACTTAAGTTGAAGAAACAACATAATATACTCGTTCAAACCCCATGATTGATATATATATATATATATATATATATATATATATATATATATATATAGAGAGAGAGAGAGAGAGAGAGAGAGAGAGAGAGAGAGAGAGAGAGAGAGAGAGAGAGAGAGAGAGAGAGATTTAGGATAATATTGTTTTGTTGAGAAAATAGAACTACTTATATATTAATACTAAAGTTGGTTAATAGTGTTACATCCCATAGAAATGCCTCTTGGGGAATTTTGACTGCCAAGTTTTGCCAACTTAATACAGATAGTATCTGTAGTAAGTCTAATGAAATGTATTCCTCCTCTATCCGCCAGATACTGAGATTCAACAAATGGAGGTGGAGATGTGAAATACATCAATTGATGTAGGTTGGACTGCTTAGAAGCTTCCTTAGCCAAAAAGAGCGCCACTTGATTTCCTTGCCTGAAATTATGCATGACCACCATCGTCTCTAATGAAGCATTCAGAACCCGCAATCATGAATAATAACGTCATATGAAGGGTAACTTTGTTCAATGTAACGACCTAGCTGGTCGTTTTTACTCTTGTAGCCTCGTTCCCCATTTACTGCTCATTCCCTGCTTAATTATTATAATGTGACTTGCCGAGGTAGTTGATTCGGGTCGAGAGAGGTTTCGGAATGAGTTGAGACATTTAGTCTCAAAGTTGGAAGCTTAAGTGGAAATAGTTGACCGGATGTTGACTTGTGTGTAAATGGATCTGGAATGGAGTTTTGATGGTTATGTTAGATCCATTTGGTGATTTGGAATTAGGAGTGTGTCCGCATTGTGATTTGAAGGTCTATAGTGGAATTAGGCTTGAAATGAAAAAAATTGAAATTTTAGAAGTTTGACCGAGAGTTGACTTTGTTGTTATCGGGCTCAGATTGGGGTGTCGGATGTTGGAGTAGGTCGCTGTGTCATCTGTTGTATGAAAGTTTTGAGGTCAATTGGACATGATTTGATAGGTTTCAACATCGAATGTAGAAGTTAGAAGTTCAAAAGCTAATTAGGCTTGAATGGATGCGCGATTCGTGGGTTTAGCGTTGTTTGATATGATTTGAAGGCTCGACTAAGTTCATATCGTGTTTTTGGACTTGTTGGTATATTTTATCGAGGTCTCGGGGGTCTCGGGTGGATAACAGATCAAGGTTTTGAGTTAAAGGGTTGCTGAAGCTGGGAGTCTTCTAGTGCAATCACATCTATGGATCTTTGATCACTGGTGCGACCTGGGAAGCGCAGATGCGTCCAGGAGAAGGGATTACAGTGGTCGCCGGTGCGAAGGTTAAACCGCGCCTGCGTGGTCGTAGATGCGGTGGGGGGGAGCGCAAGAGTAGAAGTAAGTCGCACCTGCGTGTGTGCAGAAGCGGAGAATGTTCCGTAGATGAGAAGGTCTGTCCCCAAGTGAATTACCACAGAAGTGGGAGAGTTGTTGCTTTTGCGAAGCCGCAGGGGCGGGTAAGTTGTCACGAGTGCGAGAAAGTCTGGGCAGAATATAAACGTTGGTTTCCGTGGGTTTTATCATTTCTTGACTTTGCAAACTCGGATTAGGGCGATTGTTTAGAGGGATTTCAAAGTGATTCTTGAGGTAAGTCACTTGTGGTTATTTTTATTCAATAATTATGTTTCCCCATTGAATTTTCCACCTAGTTTGTGTCTTTTTTGAGGCGGAATTTGGGAGTTTGAAGCTAGGGATTTGGAGAGTTTAATTTGGGGATTTGAGTGATGATTTGGTGTCGAATATTGGTAAACTTGCTATAGTTAGACTCGTGGTTGAATGGGCTTCCGAATTTTGGAATTTTATTGGATTTCTAGATGTGGGATCAGGGGCCGGGTTTTGAGTTGATAATTTGACTTTTGACTAAGAATTTAGTATTTTCTTATGGAATTGATTCCTTTATCTCGTATTGATTGTATCGAATTGTTTGTGGCTAGATTCGAGGCATTCAAAGGATGATTCGCGAGGCAAGGGATTATTTAAGCAGGGATTGCACGATTTGAGGTAAGTAACACTTCTAAACTTGGTTCTTAGGGTATGAAGCCCATAATTAAGTGTGATGTGATTGGTGTTGGGGTGACGCACATGCTAGGTGACAAGCGTGTGGGCGTGCACCGTATGAATTTTGACTTGGTAAATTCCATGGAACTGTATAGTTGAATAATCGTGTTGTTACCCGTATTTTCACCATGTGTTAGAGAAGCTGAGCTTCCATATTGTTTAACCAAAAGATTAGATCCTTTGACCAAAGCTATTCTTAGGATGAACGCGGGTTACTGATAATCAAGAAAATATTATTAGGTAAAGAAGAATAAGTAAAAGGCAATAGTATGATGCTCAGAAAGTAAAATGTATTATATTCAAAGTTCAGATGCCCTTTACAAGTTATATTCCCCTCCTTTATATAGGTTTTTTTAATATAACGTCTACTTGTCGGTAGGATAGCATTCCAGCTTGTCGGTAGGATTCTGCCGTCCATAGCTTCTATCTCGTAGGCGCCTTTCCCAGCTATGACTCGGACTTTGTAGGGTCCTTCCCAATTTGGAATTAGCTTTCCCGCGCCTGCTTCTTTAGTAGATTGAAGGACTTTTTTGAGGACGAAGTCCCCAATCTTGAAGTATCTGAGATGAGCTTTACGGTTGTAGTAACGCTATATGATTTGTTTTTGAGCTGCCATCCGTATTAATGTTGCTTCCCTTCATGGTTCGAGCAGGTCCATATTAGCCCTTAACTCATCATCGTTTTCTTCCGCCGTGACTGTTATAAACCTTATGCTTGGTTCGCCAATCTCCACGGGTATTAAGGCTTCTGAGCCATAGACAAGTGCAAAGGGAGTTTATCCCGTGGCTGTTTTTGATGTTGTTCTGTATGCCCATAATACTGCTGGTAATTCATCAGGCCCATTTCCTTTGGCTTTATCTAGCCGCTTCTTTATATTGTTGATGATGATTTTATTTGTTGACTCAGCTTGACCATTAGCCACGGGTTGGTATGGTGTTGAAGTGATCCGTTTGATTTGCCAGCTTTCAAAGAATTCTGTGATTTGAGAGCCTATGAATTGTGGGCCATTATCACACACGATTTCCTTCGGTATCCCAAAGCGGCATATTATGTTTCGCCATAAGAAGCTTTTAACTTCCTTTTCTCGCACCTGTTTGAATGCTTCTGCCTCTACCCATTTTGTGAAATAATCGGTAAGTACGAGTAGAAACCGTACCTGTCCTTTAGCTGGGGAAGAGGTCCCACTATGTCCATACCCCATTTCATGAAAGGCCATGGAGATATAATTGGATGCAACAATTCCGCTGGTCGATGCATTTTATTGGCGAACCTTTGGCACCTGTCGCATTTGGATACGAAGTTCTCGACATCTTCTTCCATCTTAGGCCAATAGTACCCGACTCTGATTGGGGTTTTTACCAAGGATCTCGCTTCTGAATGATTTCCACAGTGTCCTTCATGGACTTCTTTCATCACAAACTCTATTTGATTAGGTTCGAGACATTTAGCTAGGGGCCCTTCGAACATCTTGCGATATAGTGAATTGCGAATGAGGCAGTACCATGCAACTTTGCGGCGAAGTGCTTGAGCTATTTTCTTGTCTTCAGGTACAGTGCCATTCTGCAAAAAATTAAGAATTTCGTTTCTCTAATCCCAGGTTAAATTGTTGAAAGTTACCTCATTTCTGTCCTGGTCGATCACTGAATGGAATAGATGAACGACGATTGCATTGTCTTTGTTTGTTACTTCCGTGACTGCTGCGAGGTTAGCCAATGCATTTGCCTCTGCATTTTCCTCCCTAGGTTGTTGTATTCCCTTCCATGTTTTAAATTGTCTTACGAGCTCTCGTGCCTTTTCCAGATAGTGTTGCATCCGAGTCTCTCGAGCGATGTAAGTTCCCTGCATCTGATTTACTACCAGTTGGGAGTCGCTGTTAATTACGATTTGCTCGATTGAGAGTTCTCGTGCGAGTTCTAGTCCCGTAATGACAACTTCGTACTCAGCTTCATTGTTAGTTATAGGATAACATTTAATAGCCTGTCGTGTCTTCTCACCCGTGGGTGATATTAAGACTATTCCTAAGCCGGCTCCTTTTATATTGGAAGAGCCATCAGTAAATAGGGTCCATAGACCTGGATTAGCAACGTTAAAGAGTTGTAACTCCTTTTCCACTTCAGGGACAATGCTATTACTAAAGTCAGCAACAAAAGCAGCTAATATTTGAGACTTAATTGCAGTCCTGGGGTGATATATTATTTCATGATCACTTAATTCTATGGCCCACTTGGCTAATCTTCCTGACAGTTCTTGCTTATGCAAAATATTTCTTAAAGGATATGAAGTCACAACAGTGATTGGATGACATTGAAAATATGGTCGTAATTTTGTAGATGCCATTATTACAGCTAAGGCTAACTTTTCTAGATGAGGATATCTGGTTTCAGCATCTAGTAGAGTTTTGCTTACATAATAAATAAGAGATTGTTTACCTTTATCTTCTCTTACCAATACTGCACTTACAGCAATTTCTGAGACAGCTAAGTAGATGTACAATCTTTCCCCTTCTTTTGGCTTTGATAGCAGTAGAGGTTTTGATAGATAAGACTTTAGATTCTTGAGGGCATGTTGACATTCTTCAGTCTATTCGAACTGATTCTGCTTTTTGAGGACTGAAAAGAATTTAAAACATTTTTTTAGAAGACCTGGAAATAAATCGTTCCAAAGCTGCTATTCTCCCCATTAGTCTTTGAACTTCTTTTTTATTTGTTAGTATATCAGGTATTTCTTCTATAACTTTAATTTGAGCGGGATTTACCTCTATTCCTTTGTTTGATACAAGGAAACCCAAAATTTTACCTGATTGTACACCGGAAGCGCATTTTTATGGATTCAACTTCATATTATACCTGGGTAAAATGTCAAAAGTAATAGAAAGGTGCTGGAAATGGTCTTCCGCCCGTGTTGATTTTACCAGCATATCATCAATGTAAACGTCCATCGTTTTTCCCAGATGTTCCTGGAACATCTTAGTCATTAGCCTTTGATAGGTGGCTCTAACGTTTTTTAAGCCAAAAGGCATGACTTTATAGCAGTAAGTCCCCCTGTTTGTAATGAAGGAGGTTTTTTCCTCGTCTGAGGGATCCATTTTAATTTGATTATAACCAGAATATGCATCTAGAAAGCTTAATAATTCATGACCTGCGGTAGCATCAATCATTTGATCTATATGTGGTAATGGGAATGAATCTTTGGGGCATGCTTTATTTAAATCAGTATAATCTACGCATACCCTCCATTTGCCATTCTTTTTTGGTACCACCACAGTGTTAGCTAACTAGTTAGGGTATGTTACCTCTCATATCGAACCAATTTTCAAGAGTTTTTGTACCTCTTCGTCAATCACTTGATTCTTGAATGGTCCTTGCTTTCTTTTTTTCTGCTTAACAGGTACGAAGGATGGATCTTCATTTAGTTTATGAGTCATCACTTCTAGTGGAATACCTATCATATATGAGTGGGACCACGCAAAGCAATCTGCGTTAGCCTTTAAATAATCAATTAACGTACCTTTTCGATCGGGGCTCAGCCTCGTGCCTACATACATCTTCTGTTCATGTTTTGTTTTCAAACAATGGAACAACTTCGAGCTCTTCCGTAGTTGTTTTGATGTGTTCGTCTTCTTCCGTTTCATGAATGACGTCTGGTCTGGAGTCTACATCTATGTGGTCCAACGCATCTTACGTGGTGACTAGATTCACCTTCTCGTAGGTATCTCCTCTCGTACATGTTTGAACATCTACTTCTGTCGTACCTTTTTGGTCAGTAATATTTCCGTACCTGTTTGGCCGGTGACATCTGTTTGAAAGATTTCTCTATTTTCCGGTTCTTCCGTCTCTTTTTTGTTATAAAGTTCCACGAAATTTATATTTCCGGAGGTCTGTTGATCACCTCTAATTTGTCTGATTCCCCATTCTGAGGGGAATTTAATTACCTGGTGTAAGGTGGATGGTACTGCTTTCATGTCGGGGATCCAAGGCCTTCCCATAATCACGTTATAAGCCATGTCAGTGTCAATGACTTGGAATTTGGTGTTCTTAGTTATTCTCTCGGCGTATGTGCTAAGTTCGATCTCTTCTTTGGTTATCACCGTAGAGTTATCAAACCCTGATATGGATCGTGCCTTTGGGATCACCTGATTTCCCATGAGCATTTCTTCCACGACTCTTAACAAGATGCTATTGACTGAACTTCCTGGATCAATCAACACTATTTTAACGTTAGTGTCATGAATGAGTAAGGATATTACCAGAGCATCATTATGGGTAAGCATTAGTCCGCCAAAATCTGCATTATCAAAGGTTATGTCATCTTCATCTAGATTTTCTCGAATCCGCTTTCCGTGGGTAATTGTGACCTTCGAGGCTAATTTGCAAACTATTCCGTTCACTTCCTCTCCTCCATGTATCACGTTGACAATTTTTTTGGAGAAGGAGGCTTCGCGGGCTCCTGCCTGTTCTTCGTATATGCCTGTTTACCTTTATCACTAAACAATTCTGTTAAATAGCCCTGTTTCAATAAGTGTTCTATTTCACCCTGTAAAAATATGCAATCTGCAGTCCTATGTCCATGATCATTATCGAACTCACACCAGAAATATGGGTTTCTTTTATTTGGGTTTGATCGCATTTCTTTGTGCCATTTAACCTTATCTCCCATATTTATTAATACTGAAACAAGTTCAGGAGTACTTATATTGAAGGTATGATCCCCAATGCGTGCATTACCTCTAGGTCATTTATCCTGATCCTTTTTGGATCTGGATGAGGATGAGCCCACATCTCTGCTTGGTGGTCTATAATCTGACCTAGTGTTTTCGAACTTGGGACGAGTTTCATGCCCCAATGGTCCTAAGTAAGGATCGTACCTGTTTTTACCTGATCTCCTATCTGATTCAGAATGTCTTGATCTGAAATGATCTTCATCTCTCGAACGAGCAATGATATCTTCTTCTACTCGAAGTTTAGTACTGTACCTGTTATATACATCATTCCATGTTGTAGCTGGGAATTCTCTTAGACTTTATTTAAGTCTTCTTGTGGCTTCCAAGCTTTTTTCATTTAGATTACTTGCGAATGCCATGGATGCCCAGTTATCAGGTACCCTGGGTAATTGCATTCTTTCTCGTTGGAACCTGTCTACAAATTCACGGAGTAGTTCCGTGTCTCCTTGCTTTAGTTTAAATATGTCCTCCATTTTTTTCTCAACTTTTTGTGCTCCAGAGTGTGCTTTTATGAAAGAATCTGCGAGCTCAGCAAAAGAATCAATAGAATTTTCAGGGAGAAGAGAATACCAAGTTAAGGCTCCTTTGGTAAGTGTTTCTCCGAATTGTTTGACAAGGACTGACTCAATCTCTTGTTTTGTTAAATCGTTGCCCTTTACTCCAGTAGTAAAAGCAGTCACATGGTCACGTGGGTCAGTTGTTCTGTCATACTTAGGAACGTCAGGCATTTTAAACTTCTTGGGTATAAGCAAGGGTGCTGCGCTTGGTTTCCAAGGTTGTTGAGAGTATCTATCAACATCAATGCCCTTGATAACATGTGGTACTCCAGGAATTTGCTCGATTCGATCATTTTGTTCATTCATCTGTTTCTGCATAGTTAGCAGTAAATTTTGTATTTCAGAGTTATCATTCATACCTGGTCGCGCTTCGAGAGATTCGTTAGGAGTGTCACCCTTTGCTGAGTTTGCCAACCCAGACTGAGGATTTTCCATGCTGATAGTATTATTTGGAGATGGTGTCAGCGATGCAGGTGGTGCCGCCGGTATTCCCCTTGCAAATTCTTGCAAAGCTTGTCCCACATACTCTGCAATCATTTGCTTTATTCGATCTTGTTCTACCGTTTGCTCATTATTAATGCGGTTGTTATCAGATCTTTCCGGGGATGGTTCCCTTGAACCACGTGGGGTTCCTTGAGGTGATGGAATTGGGGTTCCATTCCTCTGCTGGTTGTTGTTGTTGGAGTTCGACATAGTTTAGAGGATATCAATTGAAAAACAAACTAAGATTATCAGATTCCCGGTAACGGAACTAATTTGTTTAGCCAAAAGATTAGATCCTTTGACCAAAGCTATTTTTAGGATGAAAGCGGGTTATTGATAATCAAGGAAATATTATTAGATAAAGAAGAATAAGTAAAATGCAATAGTATGATGCTCAGAAAGTAAAATGTATTATATTCGAAGTTCAGATGCCCTTTACAAGTTATATTCCCCTCCTTTATATAGGGGGTTTCTTAATATAACGTCTACGTCTTGCAATGATCGTCCCTTAATGACTAATTATTACATTAATGGGGCGTTACAAAGGATAACCGTAACTTTTGTATGAAGGTTACATAACGTATGAGTCATTAATTGAGGATTCCTGAATCTGCCTGTAGCTCTGTCTGGATTCATTCTGACCGTATCTCTTTCCTTTCTCAATTAGGTTGAGTTTTCCGTGGCTGATTACTTCGTAGGTTTATTGATCCGCGACTCTTTGTTCCGTACCTCTTTATACCATCATATCCAGATGTCGCGTTTCCCTTGGTCCACGTAGCTGGCTGAGTTGTCATGAATCACCTTACGTGTGAAACTCTTTTTTACCAATACACATATATGTTAGAAATCATGCTTAGTCTATGTGTTGGTATTGTTGAGACCCAATAATTCGTGTTACATGCTAAATTAATTGCTCAATTGTCATTTTATACTCAGTCACAACTTTTACTTTCATGTGCGAGTGCCGAGCGACTGGAGGAATGAGTGGTTGTGAGACTGGAGTGAATAGGTGGACTGAGTGACTGATACTCTGTGAGTATGCACATGATTTCATTACTATTTGTACATCAACTAGCATATGTAACTGTTATGTAGTTACTGAGATGTGCCATATCCCGTTTCAATTCGACTTGACATGATTTAACTATTTTTGCTTTAACTATCGAACTTGAAAGCATGCCTACTTTCCTGTATTGTAATTCTGTAATTGAACTGTACCGTGAAGCTCGTCACTACTTTCAGTCTGATATTTAGTCTTGTTACTTACTGAGTTGGTTGTACTTATGCTACACGCCGCACTTCATGTGCAGATCCTGGTGTATCCGGACACGGCGGGTGCTGATTATCTGAGCAACATCGTCATCTGGAGATTTTGAGGTAGCTGCTCGGCGTCCGCAGACCTTGACTCTCGTTCCTTATCTTTCAGCTTTATGTATTTAGTTTTAATTTTTCATATACCATATTTCATACTTGTGTTGTATAGACGCTCATGTACTCAGTGACACCCTGGTTTTTGGAACTTCCATATTGAGTTTTGATCTTTTATCCAATTTATGAGAGATTTAATTATTTAAAACTGTTTTAGTTCATTTTGCATTTAAAAGTGTTGGAAATATTTTGAGGTGTCGATTTGACTAGTAAAATGTTAGGCGCCATCACGACGGGCTAAGTTTTGAGCCGTGACATTCAAGGCTCTTGATTACTTCTGACAAGTTTGTCTCAATCTCTAATTGAATTAGCTAAAGCTCGCATGCCAACTGAAGGCCTGCTTCTGGAGCGAGTAGCTCAGCTGTACAGGAGATGATGCGTAGGTATAATCATAGAAACTGGCCACCCAATCTCCTGCATTATTTCTAATGACCCCGCCTAAACCACTGTGTAGCTTATTATTCTGAAAAGCTCCATTAGTGTTGAGTTTAAACCACCCAGAAGGAGGTTTGTGCCAACTGACTCTGATAGGCTTTTTCTTATCAAACCTTTGCTTTTTTGGCTGTGAGGAGTTTGTATTCCCTTGCTTGTTAAAATACGAGCTTAGGAAATAAAATGTGGTTACTGTTTTCTTGATTATTCCTGTTTCTATTAATCCAGATGCTCCATAGTGCAAAAGGAAAAAAATCCGCCTAGTTGATATATTTGTAAAGGAGATTGATCTTAAGGTCTTTAATTGCGAGCAACCAATGTGTGTCTCCACTAGCTAGAGGGTTAGACACCTAGGCTTTCCCAAAAAGCTTTAACTATAGGAAAAAGTATGAAGATATGGAGGATAGTTTCGTGATCATTTCTACACAAAAGACAAATGTCATCGATATTTATTCATGTTTGGTTTAGATATGATCTGCAAGGGAGTCGATCATGGTAGAATTTCCAAAGAAGAAATTTGATCTTTGTGGGGGTGTGAGTATCTATCACGACCCAAAATCTAACTAGTCGTGATGGTACCTAACCCAACCCGTTAAGTAAGCCACTTAACAACTAACCAATTTAATGAGATTTATAAAGAAAAGAAATGATAATACAACTACTTTTATACAAGAATTTATCAAGGACTGCTAGTACAAATCATGAGCTTCTAAGATTTAAAGTTTACAAATATACATAAACAGATTTTTTAAAAGTCTAGAGCTACCATGAACAAGAGGCAGTTGATAGTATCAAATAAGATAGGAAACATAGATTTGATAGCATCAAATAAGATAGTAAAGTATATAGGAGCAAAACCAAGATAGAGTGCATGCATGTATCTAAGAAATAAATAAACATAATATAAAACCTACCCTCCATCCACTCCACACAGAAATAACCTACGTGGCAATCTCATATCAAATCGCATAAAAATATCCATCGTGCCAAATATCTTATACTTGACCTCCCTCCAAGAGTTTGCAATTTCATAATTGTCCTTATTCTAGAATATCTTATAAAAATAAACTCCTTTATTGTAGATGCATTACAAATGGACTTTATACCTTCTTATTCCTCCCCTCCTTCAATTACCATAGAAAATATTGAAGCCCTTAAAGTGGTCAGCTGCCAAGTCACTCGATGAACATAAGGACGAGACTTTTGGGTAATGCTCATATGCGAACTTTAGAAAATGAGACAATATTAGTGCTTGTAGCTTTTTGTTATTTGTGTTAACATGAAAACTAAAAAAAAAATATTACAATTTTATGTATCATTTAAAGAATACATCTCCACTCATAAAATTCAAACAAGTATTCCTTTGATTTATTCATCCCATACATAAAGCACAATAAACCAAATCTTCACAAATTAGAACTATTAGCATGATTTGCCTTGACTAACTAACACTGTCCATCCATATTGATTTTCCTAAAAAATCTCAAAACTTCATTGTTGGTCCTCAGAATGTGTTGAACAACACAATGTGAGTCTTCTTGACTTGATGTTATGTGAGTCTTTGGAACAGATTTAAGATGATTTGATCAAAATCAGAATTGCAAATTTGAAGTACACTTGTTAAGCAACACAAATAAATCATGTCAATTTAACAAATAGGTCAAAGGTAGAAAACACAGTCATGCCAATATAGAAGAGTTTGGCGAACTACTGAACAATCATAAAATCATACCAATTGGGTAACATTTGTGAACAATTTAACAAATACATCAAATGCAGATAACACAAAATCAGGCAAATATGGTCCGGTGAACAACTAAATAATCACAAAGTAATACTCGTGGGTTCGAGCCCATGGTAGGTGGTTTATTTACTCTTTAAATTTGAATGGGATTGATCTTGACGCATAAGTGAAGTGGTCCATGTAGGTTTGAGCCGTGAAACTAGCCACTAATGCTTGTATTAGGGTAGGTTGTCTACATCACACCCTTGGGACACGACCCTACCCCTGCATAAATACATGATGCTTTATGAATCGGGCTACCCTTTACGCCAATCAAGTAGAATTTTTGAAATTAAACAAATATGTCGAATACATATAATGTGAAGTCATACCAATAAGATAGAGTTTGGTAAAAAAATATTGATAAATCATAACTTCATGCTAATCTAATAGAATTTTATTGTGAAAAATTTAACAATTTAATCGAATACAAATAGTAAAAAGTCATGACAACATGGTATAATTTGGTGAATAATTGAAGAACCACATAGTTATATCAATCGGGGATAGTTTGTGAACAATTTAGAATAAGTCGAATCGAACAATTGGACGATCACAAAGTCATGTCAATTACGTAGAATCTGTGAATAATTTATTACTAAATAGGTCGGATGGAACAAATGAACTACCGATTATAATTTGTGAAGAATTCAAAAAATAGGTCTCCATATGCAACTATTTTACAAACAGGACTAGTCTTTACTAGTGTATACGGTAAAAATTGAGGATACTTGATTTTACGGGCTCGAGGGTATGCCTCTAGAGTGAGATAATATCGAAGCAAGTTCGGGCTTGAAGGACATTAAGACTGAGGTATCGAGGTCAGGCTAAATCGATACCACACTAACAGAATCGCGAGATATCCGCAATCGACCACCAATCTCGGCGAAGATCTCAGAACTAGCAGAACCATTAATGGTTATTGATATCGAGCATGCATTTTGGTTCCGAAATTAGAGTTATACCTTATTTAGGATTCCTCTACTATACAAAGAGGAACCATGTGCACTTGTAAGGCATCATCATTATCATCATACACGGGTTATCACTTACGCTACTACTGAGAAATACAAACACTCTACTCTTGTACTTACTCTTAATTTTTTGTTGTTCTTACTGTCCATTATGTTCTTATTATTCGTATTACTCTTGTTGTTCTTATTGTTCTTGGAAATTGATCTCGAGCCTAATCCAGATTCGGGTCGATGACTTGCAATTACAATGATTTGATCCATTTTAATCGTTTAATCCCTTAATTTGTTTAGCTATTTATCAATTGGCATTGAATTAGATCACATATCCTTATAATCATATTTCAAGTTTAATTATTACTTGTATTTCGAGGTAAATAGTTTGGCGCGCACCGTGGGGCTACGGATAATAGTGATCGTTCAGTGCTAGTTCTGACTTAACACACTATTTTACTCTTGTTTCTTGTCAGGAATTTTGTTTTCACGATAAATCATGTCAAACTCACAAAACACAGCTACTCATGGTGACAATGGTCTCTGACTCCACGGAGAGAATGAGAATATTATATCTCCGGGAATCGAGGTGCCACAAGATAACCTTGGAGAAACACCACCCGTTAACCCGGTAGATGTTGGTTCGCATATTGCTCCGAATGCAGATTTAGGCGGGGACCCCGATGGAAGAGTTCGCAGAGAGGGTCGAACTAACGGTCGAGGTACTCAGTGCAGAGAAGAAGAAGATGTTAGTCTCCAAGTTATATTTGAAATGCTGCAAGCCCAACAGAACGCCATTGCTTAGTTGCAAAATCAGCACATGGCACCGAATAGGGTCGAGCAAGAGGCTACTCGCTGCACCAATCCAATTCCTGAAAGATCAGATGATAATACTTCGACAACTTACCCTGCTATAATGAGAATGATCGAGGATCTTACTAAGAAAATAGAATCAGGATAAAAGAAAATCGAGGCTAACGACAAGAATTTGGGAACCCATAATTCTCGAGTCGATCAGATTCTGGGGGCACCACCGATCTTAAAAGGAATGGACTCCAAAATGTTTATGCAAAAATCATTCCCTCCAAGTGCGGCTCCAAAGCCCATACCAAAGAAGTTCAAGATGCCCGATATACCTAAATACAATGGGACCTTGGACCCCAAAGAGCACATTACCTATTATACATGTTCCATAAAAGGAAATGATTTGGAAGACGATGAAATCGAGTCAGTATGGCTAAAGAAATTCGGAGAGACCCTGTCGAAGGGAGCTATGATTTGGTATCCCAACTTTCCCCCGAACTCCATCGATTCGTTCGCCATGTTGGAAGATTCATTTGTAAAGGCACACGCTGGCGCTATAAAGTTTGCAACAAGAAAATCAGACCTCTTCAAGGTGAAGCACAAGGATAACGAGATGCTAAGAGAGTTTGTATCTCGATTCCAATGGAACATATGGAGTTACAACTTGTTACCGACGATTGGGATGTTCAAGCTTTCACCCAGGGATTAAACGAGAGGAGTTCGATCGCATAGCGAGTTGAAGCAGAACTTAATAGAGTACCCGACTATGGCTTGGACAGATGTTCACAACCGATATTAGTCGAAGATCAGGGTCGAGGACGACCTGGGAGACCCCTCGGGCTTAGTGCATCCTAATCGGTCCACAGGTAAGAACAAAAGAGATGTTGATAGAGAATCGAGGTCGAATAAAGATCGGTATCAGCCATATGGTTCAGATAGAAGGAATAACCATCCGTGACGTAATTCTGCGGGAACGATTGAAGGGGTGACCGAGGACAGAATTCTCGAAGACTCATGAGAAAAATTGGATTTGACAAATATGCAAATCCCACGGAAGCACCCTGATTATCGAAGTAAAATATTAGTGTCGATGCCTCGGGTATCGTATTGTCCATCGGGAAGATCAAAGACACTAGGTAGCCCAAACCTATACAAACTGATCCCTCTCAAAGGAATCGAAACCTGATGTGTAAATACCCTGGCACGCATGGCCATAGGACCGAAGACTGCAGATAGTTGAGAGAGGAAGTAGCTCTATTGTTTAACAAAGGCCACCTTCAAGAATTCCTCAGTGATAGAGCCAAAAATTACTTCAGGGAAAGAGAGCCAATAGAAAGAACGAGCAAGAAGAACCTCAACATGCTATCCACATAATTGTCGGCGGGGTCGACGTCCCACAAGGACCTATATTCAAACTCACCAAAGTATCGATCACGAGAGAGAAACAGATTCGAGAATATGTGCCCGAAGGCACTCTCTCATTCAACGACGAAGAAGCAAAATGCATCTCACAACTGCATAACGATGCCTTGGTAATTTCTATTTTGCTAAATAAAATTCAAGTTAAACATGTTCTCGTGGATCTAGGTAGCTCGGCAAACATAATCAGATCGAGGGTCGTGGAGCAGCTAGGCCTGCTAGACCATATTGTACCTGCATCACGAGTCCTAAATAGCTTCAACCTGGCCATCGAAACAACAAAAGGGTAGATAACCCTACCAGTAAACGTGACTGGGACCATCAAAGAAAACAATTTCATGTCATCGAAGGCGACATGAGATACAATGCACTGCTAGGAAGGCCGTGGATCCATAACATGAGGGCAGTACCATCGACCCTTCACCAAATGATGAAGTTCCCAATAGTGGATGGTGTGAAAACTGTTTATGGGGAACGACACGCTACAAAGGAAATGTTTGCAGTCGATGAGGTGACACCGATATTAGCACCGTCGACCTCATAAAATTCGAGCATCAAAGATAAGAAAGCGGCCAAATAGCAATCACCGCCCCCAGCCTTGACCTAATCAGATAAACAGGTAATCGAAGAAGAAAAGGATTTTCTCACTCCTCGAACTTTCTTCATTCCCGAGGGTTCGGATGCAACCAAATCGACTGTCGAGGAGCTGGAACAGGTGATAGTTATCGAGTATATCCCTGAACGTAAGGTATACCTAGGAACAGGATTGACCCCCGAACTCAGGAAAAAACTCATTAAATTTCTTATTGATAACATGGATTGATTTGCATGGTCCCATTTAGACATAACAGGAATCCCACCCGAGATAACAACTCATCGGTTGAGCCTGGATCTGAAGTTCAAACCGATTAAGCAAAAGAGAAGGCCTCAGTCCGAGGTGAAGCTCGCCTTCATAAAGGAGGAGGTAACCAAACTTCTTAAAATAGGGTCCATTCGGGAAGTAAAATATCCCAAGTGGTTAGCCAACGTAGTCGTACTCCCCAAAAAGGGAAACAAACTTAGAATGTGTATAGATTATAAGGACTTGAATAAATCATGTCCAAAAGATTCTTTTCCTTTGCCTAACATCGATCGAATGATCGATGCCACGGCCGACCATGAGATACTTACTTTTCTCGACGCCTATTTTGGGTACAACCAAATCCAGATGGACCCAGAAGACCAGGAAAAACTTATTTTATCACTAAGTATGGAACTTGTTACAACCCATATTCACGTACGTTGGTGCATGCCATAAGTTAGTAGACGTAAATCTGAGAAGAAATTATCTTTGAGATGATAGAAGTTAATCCTATTGGTCTTAAATGATACAAAAGTGTATAAAGGTGATTAACAAGTATTAGAAGTTAAACGAATCAAGGATGTTGTAACCCGTATTTTTGGGTAAAACTAAGGGTGCTTAATATTCTCAAGAGGTATTATTTTAAGGTATTTTAATCATATAATATCCATATCATAAGTCTTGAAGTCAAACGAGTTATGAAATAAAAGTCGACAAAAGTTATCGCAACTTATGTTCATAATTTTACTTAAACTTTAGGTCGAATGTTACTAATCTTTTACACAAATTTAGTTGGAACTATGGGGTTATCTACCTACAAAATTGAAGATCTATGAGTCTATTTTTCAATGCATTAAATCGTTTATCAATACGACATCGGAGTAGAGATATATATGCATTGTTGCGAGACTGCATAGGTTGCTAGGTGACAAGTAGATGTGTCACCTACTTGGTTTAATGAGAGCCCAAAAAGAGGCAATTTCGGATCGTCCAAAGAGCCCATTTAAAGTCTTATCTCCTGAATGATAACCCTCATTATATATCACATATAACCAGACATAAAACCCTGCAAACTTCCTCCCAAAAATTATCCACAAACCATAATTTATTTTCTCTCTCTTTCAAGTTCTAATTGGGGGTAAAACCTAGAGTTTGAAGCCAAGATAAAAGCTGAGTTATCCAACAAGTAAGGGAAGTTTACTATTCTCTTTCATCCATTTTTTCTGCTGTAAATTCATGGTAATTCGTTCTATACTTGTAAGAACTAACTGGACAGTGATCGGAAGCCGTGAGTTCGAGTTATTCACTTGTAGCGGACTATTTTGTGGACCTTTTTGTGTTGTTATAGGGCTGCGTGTTTTACTATTATTTTTTTGATTTTTTTGAGGAGGAAGGGTGTGGAGAAATACCATATAGATGTAGGGTGGTGGGCTGGTCGTTCGTCGTAACATTTTTCGGGTCGTTTGACACTACAACGGTGGTCGTTTTGTGTATGAAAATATTGCGGTGTGTTGGGCTATTTGGTGATTGTTTTGACTTGTGTAAAGTCATATATATAGGGGAGGTTCTGTCCATTTCATCGTAAAATATGTTATGGTCGATACATAATAGTTACGACGCTTAGACGATAACGATAATGTCGTTTCTCTTATTGTAGATTAAGGAGTCGTGACATTTGCATAGCTTGAGGTTGGGCAGTATATATACAAGGTATGTGAGGATATCCCTTTCCTTCTTTTACACGACTCCGATTGTACATAATGCAATGAACGAGCTTCCAAAGATACTTTACTCTTAGAAGTTAGCAGTACTTACATTGTTTCCCTTCTTATGGAACAATTGATGTTGAGGTTG